>CM035426.1:18756406-18761406 GCA_020310875.1 Ceratopteris richardii | reverse complement strand
ATCTTATTGGACAACTCAGGAAGGAACTGAAGGCATTGAAAATGCAAGAGAGTGAACAAGAAGAGAAGATCTTGCCACCACTACGTCGCACTGATGATGAAGTAGCCCAACTTCGCCGAGAGTTAGAAGATTTGCGGACCACTCAAGATAGAAGAAGGCAGATTTGGTGTACAATATGTAACAACAATGGACATTCCAATGCCAATTGCCCTAACAAGGTAAGCTGTCAATTTTGTGGAAAAGATGGTCATGAAGCTAGAGACTGTTACTACCTAAAGGGTACACAACAACGGGGTAACCCTCAAGCTTTGGATGCATATTTTACTAGCACTTCAAATGCACCGAATAGAGAGGAAAATCGTACGACAAAGCCTAGATATAATAGACCATTGATGTGTTATCGCTGTGGTGAGTATGGCCATACGCAGAATAGGTGTTCCCTTCCGGAGGATGCACCTCCTTGTCAACATTGTCCAAAGCCAAGGATCACAATACCAAAGACTGCCCAAGAAGCTGTCCTACTCCAATCCACATGATTATAGTCTCACCACAAGAAGAAGGTATGACCACTCAGTCTTATGTTGTTTCATCCTCTGCAATGCCCATGATGACAAGAGCCAGACAAGCAGCAACAATCGGTAGAAAGGAACAACAAGGATTCCAAGATAGAGAGGAGGAAAAGAAGGCTGGATGGAAAGATCAAGCAGACATAGAAGGAGCTTACGAAAGCATGGTTACTTCATTGAAGGACCAACCAACAAATCTGCAAGCAGACACACATGAGGTAAACATTGAGCAGGTTTTGAAAGGCATTCATCATAAGGTTAGTCTGTACGAACTTATAAGGATGGATTAAAAAATAAGAAGTGACTTATTGAAGATTATACACTCTGCTCACTTGATCCAATCACCCAATATAGATGGTTTTATGGTTGATTTTCCCCCTGCACCCTTGACACACTACCAAAGCTCAAGATTATCTGTTTGTATAAAAGAGGAAGTTTTCACAGGTGTGATCATAGATGGAGGCCCCGGTATCAATTTGATGCCCGATTTTACCATGAAGAAACTAAATTTGAACCCCACCAAGATAGCGCCATTCACAGTTACACTAGCAGATCAACATCGGGTTACGCCTCTTGGCATTATTGAAAAGGTACGGATGATAGTACAGGGTTGCCACTTTATGCTAGATTTTGTTGTTATTGCACTTCCACAGGAGACTTCCTATCCTTTACTTCTAGGGAGACCTTGGCTGAGGCAAGCAAAAGCTTTGCAAGATTGGGGGAAAAACAAACTATGGATTTCAACAAGCGCCAATAGGCAACGGCAACTACATTTGGAAGAAGGGTTCGACTCGGAGAAAACTACTGGGTATATTGTAGACACTCAGGTAATGCCCTCTCTACCCCAAGAAGAAGATACATTATTAAATTGGATGATGGAAAGCGCAGAGTGTTGCACGGTCGAAATCAATGAAATAGAGGGAGAAGTTACAGGTGAAGGAGTTGCAGGAAAAGGCCGTGAGGTTCACAAGGAGTTGAACAATGAGAGATTGCGAAAGATTACGGAAGTGGAAGGGGCAACGACTATGGAAGTTTCAGAAAAGGAAGATTATGGGACTGAATGCAGGGATGATCTTCCCTTTTCTGATATACCTCAAGGATGGACTGGAGAACATATTGCAGAATATAGGCTAAAATCCACTCCCGCATACAGTGGAGAGGATCTCTCAAACAAAACTAGTCCGGAAACACTAGTTCAAGAAGTGACTCTAGGGGGTAACAAGAACCCTCAAGTCGTTCACTTGGCTTCTTGGCTATGGCATTATCCTCCTTTATTAGAGAGGGTGACTTCTTTACTTTTTGCCTATAAAAATGTCTTCGCATGGTCCTACAAAGATCTAACAAGAATACCAGAGGAGCTTGGATTACACCGGATACCCTTAGTTGAGGGAGCCACACCTGCAAGAAGTAGGCCGTATCGGCTCAACCCAAGGTATGCAGAGGCCGTAAAAGTGGAAATCACAAAACTAGAAGATGCAGGCATAATTGTTCCAGTAGAACATTCCAGGTGGTTATTGTACCAAAGAAAAATAGTGGAAAAATAAGAGTTTGTGTTGATTTTCGTGCCTTAAATAAAGTGACTATTGAGGATGGATTTCCTCTGCCCTTTTTAGAGCAAGTACTTGAGGAAGTAGCCGGTCACACTTTGTATAGCTTCTTGGATGGTTTTAGTGGCTACAATCAGATAGTAATCCATCCTCAAGATAGGGACAAAACAACATTCGTTACTCCTTGGGGCACTTATGTTTATACACGTATGGCTTTTGGCTTGAAAAATGCACCAGCTTCCTTTAATAGAACAATGTATCTGATATTGGGAAAATGGTTAACAACCTTTTTGCGCATTTTTTGTGGATGACTTTTCAGTATTTTCAGGCACAGATACGCGAGAAATAGTTCAAAATTTCTATGATCAGTTGGAAAATCTAAAAGAAATCTTTGAGCAGTGTCTCAAAACAGGTTTGAAGTTAAATCCTGCTAAATGTCATTTTCTGGTCACCAAGGGCACTCTTCTTGGTCACATATTATCTGCTGAAGGGATAACGGTTGACCCTGCAAAGGTTACTGCTATTCTATCCATGCCTATTCCACAAAGCCCAAAAGAAGTGCAAACTTTTTTGGGCCATGCACGATATCATAGAAGATTCATACGAATGTATTCAGAAATAGCAAAGCCCTTATCAAGGCTTACCAGTAAAAAGGTCCCTTTCTCATGGAGTGATGAAGCTGAGAAAGCATTTTGTGAACTGAAAATGAGGTTATGTACTACTCCACTTTTAAGTGTTCCTAACTGGTCATTAGAATTTCATGTGCATACAGATGCTAGTCTTCATGCTGTTGGTGTAGTTCTAGCTCAACCATCATCACACAAGGTTGATAAACCTATCTCTTATGCCAGCAGACTGCTCATCCAAGCAGAAAGGAACTACAGTACGACCGAAAGGGAAGGCTTGGCTATTGTATTTGCTCTTTAGAAGTTTCGGCATTACCTTCTAGGTGTGCATTTTGTAGTCATATCTGACCATCAGCCTTTGAAGTACTTGATAAACAAGCCTACAGTGGCTGGAAGGGTTTGGAGATGGTTACTCTTGTTTCAAGAGTTTAATTTTGATATTCATATTAAGCCAGGAAGAGAGCACTACATGGGAGATCAAGTCTCGAGGACTGCAATGAGCGAGAAGGCAATAGGTATTAATGACGAACTGGTGGATAGTAATCTCTGCCTAGTGGCAATTCGGATTGATTGGTATGGGGAGATTATCCATTTTTTCACTACTGGAAAACTCTCAGAACACTCGACACCTATAGAAAAGAGAAGACTGCTCCTGAAAGCCAAAGCATATTCACTTATAAATGGAAATTTATATAGGTATTGTCAAGATGATATCTTGAGGAAATGTGTTTACCCAGAAGAGGTAAATCTTTTGCTAGAGGTTGCACACAGTGAAGGACATCTAAAGGGGGAAGAATTGGCTCACAGAATCACCCACAAAGGACTATGGTGGCCTCATGTTTATAAGGATACAATCAAGTTTGCTAAAGAATGCCATATTTGCTAGAGGTGTGCTCCTACGCCGACCAAGTTGAATTTCCAACCAGTAGTCATCTCCACAGGGTGGCTACCTTTTGAATGATGGGGTCTTGATTTTATTGGTCCAATCAGTCCAACTGGTCAACCGGGGAATAAGCAATATATTCTGATGGCCACATGTTATGCGACGAAATGGATAGAAGCTAAAGCCACTATAGATTGCACGGCCTTGACAGTGGTTAAGTTTTTGTTTAAACGTATTTTTTCAAGATTTGGTTGCCCACTTGAAATTACTAGTGATAGAGGCACTCATTTTGTAAATCAATTGCTCCAATTCATCTTTGATAAGTACAAAATCTTTCATAAGAAATCACGTGCTTACTATCCAAGGGCTAATGGCCAAGCAGAAAGCTCTAACAAAATCTTGATTGGGCTCTTACGCAAATTATCCTTTGATCATCAAAGTTCTTGGCAACGAGCATTAACCGGTGCAATTTGGGCTTTCCGAACTACTAGAAGGGGAACCACTGGCAAAAGTCCATTCCGCTTAGTATACAGTAAAGAAGCATTGGCACCATTCGAATTTATTATCAGGAAGGAAATTGGAGCCAGAATCATTGGAATTGAGCCTCCCATTAGAAGGCTTGTGGCATTGGAAGAATATAGGGAAACAACCATGAGGAAACTACGGTTAAAGCAAGAGGAACGCAAACGGCTGCATGACAGGTATTTAAGAATTAATAAGGTACAAGAAGGACCTTTGGTCCTAGTGCATCAGATTCCGTCGACATCAACAAAATTGGCACCTAAATGGATAGGGCCCTACAAGGTGATTAAGGTGCTACCACAAGGAGCACTACATTTAGCAGGCTTGTAGGGTGAAAGGATGCCCCTGGTCAACATCTCCAGGGTGAAAACTTATTTGAAGTAATGCAAGCAGATTGAATTCATTCACTGTATATACCATAGTTCTTTTCATTTTCTGCAGGTCATTTTGTTTGCTGGAATAAGAAAATAAATGAGTTATTGCACCGGGACGGTGCAAAGTCTTGATGCGGGGAACTATAAGCGAGCGAAGTCTCATTTTAAACAAAGGACAGAAGATTGCCCCTTTTCAGAGGAAAGTAGTTGCAACCAAGTACCGGAACACAACCTGAATTTTGGACGAAATCCGGCCATTTTTGAAGGAGCACTCAGGATTTATAAGGATGCCTAGGATTCAATTAACTGAAGTGAAAGATAAGAAAAGAGCATTCTGGAATAACTCAGATTCCGGAAGAAGCTCGCGAATTCGGCACCATTTCGGCAGAATTTTGGTAATTTTCCGGTGAGTACTTTGGTGACAGGGAACTCATAACTCAGTAGAATTTCGTGAACTCGGCATCATTTCGGTAATTGTCCGG
>CM035426.1:18581406-18751406 GCA_020310875.1 Ceratopteris richardii | reverse complement strand
TCTCTCTCTCTCTCTCTCTCTCTCTCTCTCTCTCTCTCTCTCCACTCTCTCTCTCTCTCTCTCTCTCTCTCTCTCTCTCTCTCTCTCTCTCTCTCTCTCTCTCTCTCTCTCTCTCTCTCTCTCTCTCTCTCTCTCTCTCTCTCTCTCTCTCTCTCTCTCTCTCTCTCTCTCTCTCTCTCTCTCTCTCTCTCTCTCTCTCTCTCTCTCTCTCTCTCTCTCTCTCTCTCTCTCTCTCTCTCTCTCTCTCTCTCTCTCTCTCTCTCTCTCTCTCTCTCTCTCTCTCTCTCTCTCTCTCTCTCTCTCTCTCTCTCTCTCTCTCTCTCTCTCTCTCTCCCCTCTCTCTCCCCTCCCCGCCACCCCCCGCCCTTCTCAGTTCCGCCCAGTTCCGCCCCTCACCACCCCACCCAGTTCCGCCCCCTCCCGCCCCGCCCAGTTCCGCCCCTCACCACCCCGCCCAGTTCCGCCCCTCACCACCCCGCCCAGTTCCGCCCCCTCCCACCCCCACCCAGTTGCGCCCCCTCACCCCGCTGCCCCCGCACTCCCCCGCCACCCCCAACCGCCTAGTCTCGCCCACTCCCACCCCCTCACCCCGCTGCCCCCGCCACCCCCCGCCCCTCTCAGCTCCGCCCAATTCTGCCCCTCACCACCCCGCCCAATTTTGCCCCCTCCTGCCCCGCCCAGTTCCACCCCTCACAACCCCGCCCAGTTCCGCCCCCTCCCACCCCCGCCCAGTTCCGCCCCCTCCCACCCCCGCCCAGTTCCGCCCCCTCACCCCGCTGCCCCCGCACTCCCCCGCCACCCCCAACCGCCTAGTCCCGCCCACTCCCGCCCCCTCACCCCGCTGCCCCCCCGCTCACTTCCGCACCCCCCGCCCCCACTCACTCCCACACACTCCACCCCCTCACTCTCTATCTCTCTCTCATGCTCACACACGCACACTCACACATACACATACACACACTCGCACACTCACATGCGCACACTCACACATACACATACACACACTCGCACACTCACACATACACATGCACACGCCCGCACACTCACACACACACTCTCTCATACACACATACGCACACTCACACATACATACACACATACATACACACATACACACACTCATATACACACACACCCATACATATACATACACACCCACACAATCACACACACACCCACACAATCACACACACACCCACATACATACACACACGCCTACACATTCACACATGCACACCCACACATTGCAACATGTTGAGTCAGCAATGGATCCAATGATGGTTGGTTCAAAGCCAGTGGACTCGGATAATTTGATAAAGAAGCATATAGATAGCACAAGGAGGGAGGATGCTTTCTCAGTCATGAATGTAGGTGTGGTGCTTCCTCCGTGGAGAACTTGGAAGCTTTCATTGCCTCCGGTTCATCCATTCTATGCTATGAAGTGCAACTGCAATGTACCACTTTTTAGTTCTCTTGTCAGCTCTTGGTGCTGGATTCGAGGTTGCAAGCAAGTCAGAGCTTGATTTGGTGAGAAGCCTGGGAGTAGGTGGAGATAGAGTTATTCTGCCAATCCTTGCAAGTTGCCCTCTCACATCCTTCATGCTGCCAATCCCAACGCTCATCTAACAAAGGGGAGCTTTACAAACTTCACAAGTTGAATCCTCAAGCTGAGATTGTTCTTAGAATCAGGGTTTGTGATTCTGGTGCGAGATGCCTTTTCCAATTAAGGTATTTCTTGGGGCTCTGAGATTGGTGAAGTTACAATCAATATCTACCCTCCCTTTCTCACACTCAAGGGGTGTTTCTAAATCACCGGCAACACAAAGTAAGGATCTCAATTTGAATACAAAAGGGTATGTGATAAAAGTGTGCAGGGTAAAAAGTGGAAGCGGAGAAAAGACTATTGCCACCAACCATTCACGGCGACTACCTATTTTTGTGAATCCAATTCAAATCAAGTGGAATATTTGATTTACCCCTTCAATTTTGGGCAATCCACCGGCGCGTGATCAGTGGACGTGAAGAATCGGCAAGACCCTCTTGGCCTACTTGGGCCTATAAAAACAATGGATTTGTGCTCATTAAGGGTACAATTTTTAGAGTTACATTAGTTCAAATACACATTTGTGTACGGGTAGAAGTCCTCTCTTGCACTTTGTGGTTTCAAGCCTACTGTAGGAGCCACTCTGTAGTGTGGATACAGAGCGTGGGCTTCCCAGTGGAGGGCTAGTAGCACTATAATGTAACAGAGTGGCTTGTATTTTCTTGGGACAGTGATATTGTAAGCCCTATTTTCTAGAGAAATTCTCCTCCGCTAGTATTGATCTGTGTTTGTCTGCATAGAGTGCCATGAAGCTCTGAGCATTAGTCTTTGAGCATTGCTTTGACCAATCTTGTAATCATCTTATTTGAATCAAGAAGTGGAGGGTCTTCCTTGATCATTTGTTGTTGATGTTTTCTGGAGTATCTACAACTCTGTGCGATTATTTACCTCTGCCTGCTCACAAAAATGTTAAAGGGTATACTTCCCTAAAGAGAACCCCCCTTGAGTAGGCGACGTACTGGACGTATTTAATCTCTAGTCTTGATAAAGGTGGACACCCTAGTACCTCCTCTACAGCTTGGCACGCCCGGTGGGACCTTTGCATTTCTGTGAGAGGTATTTTTCCCTATTACATTGCAAGTAGGTACATGACCCATACACGAGCAGATAAGGAGTCTCTTCGTGTTCGGAGGAGCCTTAACAAGTTAGCCATAACCACGACTAGTGAGTCTATCTCCCCTCTGCCCTCCCTAAATTTATCTATTAATTTGGGTGCGACACCATCGTCAAAAGAGGGGTATAGGAGAACTCTAAACTTCTCCTCAGATACGTCCCAAGAAACACCAGTACAAATGGAGGATCTCTCTCATTTACTCTCCAGATTAAACATCAAATTCCCTACCTTCAAGGGACAAGCTTATGAGGATGCTGATGATCATGTGAGGAGATTCATCTCTTTATGCCGTGGACAAGGTCTGCAGAATAGAGAGGATGCAATGCTGGCACTCTTTCCATCCACATTGCAGGGTCCTGCAAATAAATGGTATAGTCAATATGCAGATGGCCATTTCACTACATGGGAGGCTCTGAAGGCGGCATTCTCACAGACATTCCGACCAAGCCATTCCTCGGAAAGAGCTCTAGATCAGCTAGAGAACTTGAAGCTAAGATCAGGTGAATCCTTTCATGAACTTCACACTAGAACAAAAGCACTTGTTGCACGACTGCCACATGCTCCAGGTGACTTTCTGGTTAAAAAGTGGATAGAAAAGGCTCTGCCTAGGTCATCTCTGCAGAAGCTTCGTGAGTCTCTTAGATTAGATGCAACCCTCAATGATTTTGTTGTAGCGGCATCACGCATAGAAGAAGCAAGGCAACATTTTGAAGAGGATACACAAAGAAATTATGCTGCAGACTTGGATCCTATTGGGAAACTGAGGAAGGAACTGGAGGCATTGAAACTGCAACAAAATCAAGAAGAAGAGAAGGTCTTGCCACCACTGCGTCACAGTGATGATGAAGTAGCTCAACTTCGTCGGGAGTTAGAAGATTTGAAGACCACTCAAGATATAAGGAGACAAATTTGGTGTACAATCTGTAACAACAAAGGACATTCCAATGCTAATTGCCCTATTAAGTAAGCTGTCAATTTTGTGGAAAGGATGCTCATGAAGCTAGCGATTGCTACTACCTCAAGGGTACACAACAAAGAGGTAACCCTCAAACTTTGGATTCATATTATGCTAGTACTTCAACTACATCTAATAGAGAGGAGAATCGGCCTACAAAGCCTAGATATAATAGACCTTTGATGTGCTATCGTTGTGGTGAGTATGGCCACATGCAAAATCGGTGCTCCCTCCCAGAAGATGCACCTCCTTGTCAACATTGTCCAGAGGCCAAGGATCATTATACCAAAGATTGCCCAAGAGGTCGTCCTGCTCCAATCCACATGATTGCAGTCTCTCCACATGAAGAAGGGAAAACCACTCATTCTTTTGCCGTTTCATCCTCTGCAATGCCCATGATGACTAGAGCTAGGCAAGCAGCTGCAACCCATAGAGATGAACAACAAGGATTTCAGGATAAAGAGGAGGAAAAGAAGTCTGGATGGAAGGACCAAGTAGAAATTGAAGGAGCTTATGATAAGATGGATATTTCTCTAAAGGGCCAACCAACCAGTCTGCAAGAAGACACTCATAAGGTAGACATTGAGCAGATCTTGAAAGGTATACATCATAAGGTTAGTCTATACGAACTTATCAAAATGGATTAAAAAATAAGAAGTGACTTACTAAAGAATATACACTCTGCTCACTTGGTCCAATCACCTAGTATAGATGGTTTCATGGTTGATTTTCCCCCTGCACCTTTAGCAGACTACCAACGCTGAAGATTATCTGTTTGTATAAAGGATGAAGCTCTCACAGGTGTGATCATAGATAGAGGCTCTGGTATCAATCTGATGCCAAATCTTACAATGAAAAAACTGAAATTGAACCCCACCAAGATGGCACCATTCACGGTTACATTAGCAGATCAACATCGCGTTGCGCCACTTGGCATTATTGAAAAGGTACTGATGGTAGTACAGGTCTACCACTTTGTTCTAGATTTTTTTGTTGTTGCACTTCCACAGGAGACTTCTTACCCTTTACTCCTGGGGAGACCTTGGCTGAGACAAGCAAAAGCTTTGCAAGATTGGGGCAAAAATAAACTATGGATTTCAACAAGTACCAATAGCCAATTGCAACTACATTTGGAAGAAGGATTCGACTCAGGAAAAACTACTGGATATACTGTGGACACTCAGGTAATGCCCTCTCTACCCCAAGAAGATGATACATTGTTAAATTGGATGATGGGAAGTGCAGAGTGTTGCACAATGGAGATCAATGAAATTGAGGAAGAAGTTGCAGATAGGTAATTACAGAAAAGGGCAAAGAAGATCACAAGGTGTTGGAGAATGAGCAATTGCAGGAAAATACAAGCTTTGAAGAGGCAACCAATATAAAAGTATCGGAGGTGGAAGGTTATGAACCTAAGAGCAGAGAAGATCTTCTTTTTGCAGATATACCTTAAGGATGGATAGAAGAACATGTTGCAGAATATAAATTAAAATCCACTCCTGCATATAGTGGAGATGATTTCTCAAACAAGACCAGTCCTAAAACATTGGTTCAAGAATTTAATTTAGGGGATGAAGAGAACCCTCAAGTAGTCCACTTAGCATCCTGGTTGTGGCATTATCCTCCTTTACTACAGAAGGTAACTTCTTTGCTTTTTGCCTATAAAAGTGTCTTTGCATGGTCCTACAAAGATCTAACAGGGATACCAGAAGAGCTTGGGTTACATCGGATACCCTTAGTTGAGGGAGCTGCGCCTGCAAGAAGTAGACCATATCGACTCAATCCGAAGTATGCAGAGGCGGTAAAAGCAGAGATTACAAAACTAGAAGAAGCAGGTATAATTGTTCCAGTAGACCATTCCATGTGGCTTTCTTCCATGGTTATTGTACCAAAGAAAAATAGTGGAAAAATAAGAGTATGTGTTGATTTCCGTGCTTTGAATAAAGTGACTGTTCAAGATGGATTTCCTCAGCCCTTCACAGAGCAAGTACTTGAGGAAGTAGCTGGTCACACTTTGTATAGTTTCTTGGATGGTTTTAGTGGCTACAATCAGATAGTGATCCATCCTGATGATAGGGACAAAACAACCTTTGTTACTCCCTGGGGCACTTATGTCTATACTCGCATGGCTTTTGGTTTGAAGAATGCACTGGCTTCATTTAATAGAACGATGTATCTGATATTGGGCAAATGGTTAACAACCTTTCTACGCATTTTCATGGATGACTTTTCAGTATTTTCAGGTACAGATAAAAGAGCGGCAGTTCAAGATGTCCATGACCATTTGGAAAATCTAAAAGAAATTTTTGAGCAATGTCTCAAAACAGGTTTGAAATTGAATCCTGATAAATGTCACTTTTTGGTCACTAAGGGCACTCTTCTTGATCACATAGTATCTGCTGAAGGTATAACTGTGGACCCTGCAAAGGTTATGGCTATTCTTTCATTTCCAATTCCACAAAGCCCAAAAGAAGTGCAAAGTTTCTTGGGCCATGTAGGGTATCACAGAAGATTCATTAGGATGTATTCAAAAATTGCTAAGCCTTTGTCAAGACTTACCAGTAAAAAGGTCCCTTTCTCATGGAGTGCTGAAGCTGACAAAGCATTTTGTGAACTAAAATTGAGGCTATAACTGCTCCACTTTTAAGTTTTCCTAATTGGTCATTGGAATTTCATGTGCATACAGATGCTAGTCTTCATGTTGTGGGTGCAGTTCTAGCTCAACCATCATCACATAAGTTGGATAAACCTATCTCCTACACCAGCAGACTACTCAACCAAGCCGAAAGGAATTACAGTACAACGGAAAGGGAAGGTTTGGCTATTGTATTTGCACTTCAGAAGTTCCGACATTATCTCCTTGGTGTACATTTTATAGTTATATCTGATCATCAGCCCTTAAAGTATTTGATAAACAAACCTAGAGTAGTTGGAAGGATTTGGAGATGGTTACTCCTATTTCAAGAATTTAATTTTGATATTCATATTAAGCCAGGAAAAGAGCACTACATGGCAGACCAAGTGTCCAAGACGGCAATGAGCGAAAAAGCATGAGGTATTAATGATGAACTGGTGGATAGCAACCTTTTTCTAGTAGCTATTCCGACTGGTTTGTATGATGAAATTCTCAATGTTCTTACTACTGGAAAGATCCTAGAACACTTGACACCTGTAGAAAAGAGAAGATTGTTCCTGAAAACCAAAGCATATTCTCTTATAAATGGAAATTTATATAAATATTGTCAGGATGATATCTTGAGAAGGTGTATCTATCCAGAGGAGGTAAAACTTTTGTTAGAAGTTGCACACAATGAAGGACATCTAAAGGGGGAAGAATTGGCTCATAGAATCATCCACAAAGGCCTATGGTGGCCTCATATTTTCAAAGATGCAATCAAGTTTGCTAAAGAATGCCACATCTGCCAGAGGTGTGCTCCTACGCCGACCAGGTTGAATTTCCAACCATTGGTCATATCTACAGGATGGCTCCCATTTGAACGATGGGGTCTTGATTTCATAGGACCAATTAGTCCAACTGGTCAACCTGGAGGTAAAAAGTATATATTGATGGCCACCTGTTATGCCACTAAATGGATAGAGGCCAAGGCTACTGTGGACTGCACGGCTCTAACAATAGCTAAATTTGTGTATAAACGTATTTTCTCAAGATTTGGTTGCCCTCTGGAAATTACTAGTGATATGGGCACACATTTTGTAAATCAATTGCTCCAATTTATATTTGACAGGTACAAAATCTTCCATAAAAAATCTTCTGCCTACTATCCGAGGGCAAATGGCCAAGCAGAGAGTTCCAATAAGATTTTGATTGGATTGCTTCGCAAATTATCTTTCGATCATCAAAGCTCCTGGCCACAAGCATTGATCGGGGCAATTTGGGCTTTTAGAACCACGAAGAGGGGAACCATTGGCGAAACCCCGTTCCGCTTAGTATATGGAAAAGAGGCATTGGCCCCATTTGAGTTCATTATCAGAAAGGAAACAGGACTCAAAATGATTGGAGTTGAACCCCCCATTCAGAGATTGGTGGCATTAGAAGAATACAGAGAAGAGGCAATGCAAAAAACTTCTGGTAACACAAGGAGAGCGCAAGAGACTGCATGACAGGTATCTGAGATCCAATGAAGTTTAGGAAGGGTCCATGGTTTTAGTGCATCAGGTTCCACCAATTCAAACTAAATTGGCACTCAAATGGACAGGACCATATAAGGTTATCAAGGTATTGCCACATGGCGTAGTGCATCTGGAAGATGTGCAGGGTAAAAGGATTTCCCTGGTCAACATCTCCAGGGTGAAGAAGTTTCTAAACTAAGTCGACTTGGAAGAATTTCAACCACTGTACATACCACGTGTCATTCGAGTCTTAGCAGTATTTTGTCGGTTGAGTATTTACAGTTATTCTATCATTCAAGTATTTGTAGTTATTTCATTCAATATGAAGACTGCACCGGGACGGTGCAAAGACTTGATGTGGGGGTCTGTAGTGCTGACATACACCATCCCCTCCTTTTTTCACACCAATCCGATTTGGGTTCGAGAGTAGAACATTGTTAAGCACGACTTGGTAAAATTGATGAGCATCATACGGCCATGACTCAACGGTTACCATGAGAGCTTGACTTTCCATAGGTGTCGGGTTCGAATCTGGGGCGTTGAAGGGGTCTGCCACATTTTGACCATTTTCCAAAGATTGGAGTGATCCGTTCACACATTCACACATGCACACCCACACATTGCAACATGTTGAGTCAGCAATGGATCCAATGATGGTTGGTTCAAAGCCAGTGGACTCGGATAATTTGATAAAGAAGCATATAGATAGCACAAGGAGGGAGGATGCTTTCTCTGTCATGAATGTAGGTGTGGTGCTTCGTCTGTGGAGAACTTGGAAGCTTTCATTGCCTCGGGTTCATCCATTCTATGCTGTGAAGTGCAACTACAATGTACCACTTTTTGGTTCTCTTGTCAGCTCTTGGTGCTGGATTCGAGGTTGCAAGCAAGTCAGAGCTTGATTTGGTGAGAAGCCTGGGAGTAGGTGGGGATAGAGTTATTTTGCCAATCCTTGCAAGTTGCCCTCTCACATCCTTCATGCTGCCAATCGCAACGTTCAGCTAACAAAGGGGAGCTTTACAAACTTCACAAGTTGAATCCTCAAGCTGAGATTGTTCTTAGAATCAGGGTTTGTGATTCTGGTGCGAAATGCCTTTTCCAATTAAGGTATTTCTTGGGGCTCTGAGATTGGTGAAGTTACAATCAATATCTACCCTCCCTTTCTCACACTCAAGGGGTGTTTCTAAATCACCGGCAACACAAAGTAAGGATCTCAATTTGAATACAAAAGGGTATGTGATAAAAGTGTGCAGGGTAAAAAGTGGAAGCGGAGAAAAGACTATTGCCACCAACCATTCACGGCGACTAGCTATTTTTGTTAATCCAATTCAAATCAAGTGGAATATTTGATTTACCCCTTCAATTTTGGGCAATCCACCGGCACGTGATCAGTGGACGTGAAGAATCGGCAAGACCCTCTTGGCCTATTGGGGCCTATAAAAACAATCCATTTGTGCTCATTAAGGGTACAATTTTTAGAGTTACATTAGTTCAAATACACATTTGTTTACGGGCGGAAGTCCTCTCTTGCACTTTGTGGTTTCAAACCTACTGTAGGAGCCACTCTGTAGTGTGGAAGCTTAGCCCCAACAATTTCCTTATTGATATCCTCCCATCATCACCGAGATATGCGTGGGTGCGTGAGTGTATGGGTGTGTGTGTATGTGGGTGCGTGTGTGTATGGGTGTGTGTGTGTATGTGGGTGCGTGTGTATGTGAGAGGGTGTGCGGAAGTATATGCGTGAGAGTGCATGTGTGTGTATATGGGTGTGTGAGTCAGCCGGTGTGTGAGTGGAAGGGTGTGTGTGTGTGAGAGTGTTTGAGGGTGTGTGTGGAAGCGTGTGTGTGTGTGAGAGTGTGTGAGTTGTGTGTGTGTATGGGGGTGGGTGTATATGTATGAAAGTGTGTGTGTATTTGTGTGTGTGTATGGGGGTGGGTGAAAGTGTGTTTGTGTAAGTGTCGGTGTGTGGGCAGGTAGAGGAGAGGAGGGGAGGAGGGTGGGTAGAGGAGGAGGAGGCGGAGGTGGGTGGGAAGAGGAGGAGGAGGCGGAGGCGGGTGGGGAGAGGAGGAGGAGGAGGAGGCGGAGGCGGGTGGGAAGAGGAGGAGGAGGCGGAGGCGGGTGGGTAGAGGAGGAGGAGGCGGAGGCGGGTGGGAAGAGCAGGAGGAGGCGGAGGCGGGTGCGTAGAGGAGGAGGAGGCGGAGGCGGGTGGGTAGAGGGGGAGGAGGCGGAGGCGGGTGGGTAGAGGAGGAGGAGGCGGAGGCGGGTGGGTAGAGGAGGAGGAGGCGGAGGCGGGTGGGAAGAGGAGGAGGAGGCTGAGGCGGGTGGGAAGAGGAGGAGGAGGCGGAGGCGGGTGGGAAGAGGAGGAGGAGGCGGAGGCGGGTGGGTAGAGGAGGAGGAGGCGGAGGCGGGTGGGTAGAGGAGGAGGAGGCGGAGGCGGGTGGGTAGAGGAGGAGGAGGCGGAGGCGGGTGGGTAGAGGAGGAGGAGGCGGAGGCGGGTGGGTAGAGGAGGAGGAGGCGGAGGCGGGTGGGTAGAGGAGGAGGAGGCGGAGGCGGGTGGGAAGAGGAGGAGGAGGCGGAGGCGGGTGGGAAGAGGAGGAGGAGGCGGAGGCGGGTGGGAAGAGGAGGAGGAGGCGGGTGGGTAGAGGAGGAGGAGGCGGACGCGGGTGGGTAGAGGAGGAGGAGGCGGAGGCGAGTGGGTAGAGGAGGAGGAGGCGGAGGCGGGTGGGTAGAGGAGGAGGAGGCGGAGGCGGGTGGGTAGAGGAGGAGGAGGGGGAGGCGGGTGGGTAGAGGAGGAGGAGGCGGAGGCGGGTGGGTAGAGGAGGAGGAGGCGGAGGCGGGTGGGAAGAGGAGGAGGAGGCGGAGGCGGGTGGGTAGAGGAGGAGGAGGCGGAGGCGGGTGGGTAGAGGAGGAGGAGGCGGAGGCGGGTGGGAAGAGGAGGAGGAGGCGGAGGCGAGTGGGTAGAGGAGGAGGAGGCGGAGGCGGGTGGGTAGAGGAGGAGGAGGCGGAGGCGGGTGGGTAGAGGAGGAGGAGGCGCAGGCGGGTGGGTAGAGGAGGAGGAGGCGGAGGCGGGTGGGAAGAGGAGGAGGAGGCGGAGGCGGGTGGGTAGAGGAGGAGGAGGCGGAGGCGGGTGGGTAGAGGAGCTAGGTGGGTGGGTTGAGTGGGGCGGAGAGGCTAGGTGGGGGGGGCTTGGCGGGACTAAGCGGGTGGGAATGGCGGGTGCAGGTGGGAGGGGGTGCGGGGGAAGCGGGCGGGGCAATGAGGGGCGGGGGGCGGAGGAGGAGAGGATGGCGGGGCGGAGGGGTGCGGGATGGCGGGTGAGGAGAGTGAGAAGGGAGGGGGGAGAGAGAGGGGAAGAGAGAGGGAGATAGAAAGAGAGAGAGAGAGAGAACGAGAAAGAAGAGAGAGGGGGGGGTTGAAAGAGAGAGGGGAATAGAGAGAGAGAGAGAGAGAAGAAAGAGAGAGGGAAAGAGATAGAGAGGGAGAGAGAGAGAGGGAGGGAAACGAGAGAGAAATAGAAAGTGAGAGAAATAGAGAGGGAGAAAGAGAAATAGATGAGAAAGTGAGAGGCCGAAAAACAAACAACTGAAATGGAAGCAAGAATCCGCATCTGAAACTGCATCTGAGAGCTTTCCTCCACATCAGAATGCCAAGAGCTCTGGCCTCTACACTTTTGCTTTCCAAATCTTTGGAAATTGACTCAGATATGGTATCTAATTCCTTTTGCAAAGTCCAGGGCTAGCCGATTGGAACTAGATAACTAAATTAAACAGCCTAGATAGATTTTCTGTACAAGAACTTATTCTATCTTCAAAAGGTGAGAAGTCCAATATTGACTTATTCATTTAGGTTTGCTTCCATTTACTAGCATAACGCTCATGACTTTCTAGAGTCGAGAATACTCTAGAATAGAGAACTTAGGAATTGCTTGTGTAGAGGAGGTACTGGGGTGTCCACCTTTATCAAGAATAGAGATTAAATACGTCCAGTACGTCGCCCACTCAAGGGGGGTTCTCTTTAGGGAAGTATACCCTTTAACATTTCTGTGAGCAGGGAGAGGTAAATAATCGCACAGAGTTGTAAATACTCTAGAAAACATCAACAACAAATGATCAAGGAAGACCCTCCACTTCTTGATTCAAATAAGATGATTACAAGATTGGTCAAAGCAATGCTCAAAGACTAATGCTCAGAGCTTCATGGCACTCTATGCAGACAAACACAGATCAATACCAACGGAGGAGAATTTCTCTAGAAAATAGGGCTTACAATATCACTGTCCCAAGAAAATACAAGCCACTCTCTTACACTATAGTGCTACTAGCCCTCCACTGGGAAGAAATTTGATTTACATGACTGGATGGTCAGTATACACACGAATTGAGTTGATTCGGGACTCAGAAAGGCCAATCAAAGGTTCCAAGGGGGATCGGGTGAACCTCCTTGTGTGGAGTAACATAACTCTTGTTGGCATCTTCAAGAAGGATGATCTTCTGACCGACACAATATTGAAGACGTGTTAGTGATATAACAGGAGAAGTTGACTGGAAAGACCAAGGGCGTGAACTTCCACCATGCTGCAGGAGACTATGGTAAATGAAGAAGTACATGGGCTTACTAGTAGTGATGCTACCCCACCTGTCATCCCAATCTCCCGAACTGCATAATTAAAGGGGCTCAGATGGCAAGTGAAAAGATAAAAAGGTAATTGTTAAAATTGAAAGTGGAATTGCCTGCAACCATTCACGGACTACCTATTCTTGTGGATCTAATTCAAATCAAGTGGAATATTTGACCTACCCCCCAATTTTGGGTGGTTATCCGGTGTGTGATCAGTGGACGTGAAGATTCGGCAAGGCTCTCTTGGCCTATTGAGGCCTATATAAACAAGGGATTTGTGCTCATTAGGGTACACACTTTTTGGTACATTTTTCTGGAGTCACTTTGCCGGGTATATAGGTGCCGAAGTTCTCTCTTGCACTTGGTGGTTTCAAGTCTACTGTGGGAGCTACTCTGTAGTGTGTTTACAGAGGGGAGGCCTCTCAGTGAAGGGCTATGAGCACTATAGTGCAAAAGAGTAGCTTGGATTTTTCTTCTTTTCCGTGAGTCAGTGTGGTGGATTGTATTCTATTCTCTTGAGAAGATCTTACCCTTTGTATTGTTCTGAGTTAGTCTGCATATCAGTGGTCCTTATGCTGATAGGAAGAAACTGTTGTATTAGAGTTAATACGTTTAGGGTGGCTTGTTAGCCCTAAGTTTACACATTTGAGCATCTTTCATCATTTGCCTAACTTTGTAGTCATCTGATTTGAATCAAGCAGTGTACGGTCATTCTTGGTCATTTGTTTTCCATATTTCCGAAGTATTAACCACTCTGTGCAATCCATGTTATATACCTGCTCACAAAAATGTTAAAGGGTATACTTCCCTAAAGAGGACCCCCCTTGAGTAGGCGACGTACTGGATGGTTAAAAGCAGACACCCCAGTACCTCCTCTACAGTTTGGCACGCCCGGTGGTACCTTTGCATTTCTGTGAGAGGTATTTTTGCCCTATTACATTTGCAAGTAGGTACATGACCCATATACGGGCAGATAAGGAGTCTCTTCGTGTTCAAAGGAGCCTTAACAAGTTAGCCATAACCACGACTAGTGAGTCTACCTCCCCTCTGCCCTCCCTAAATTTATCTATTGATTTGGGTGCGACACCATTATCAAAAGAGAGGTATAGGAGAACTCTAGACTTCTCCTTAGATACGTCCGAAGAAACGCCAGTACAAATGGAGGACCTCTCTCATTTGCTCTCCAGATTAAACATCAAATTCCCTACCTTCAAGGGACAAGCTTATGAGGATGCTGATGATCATGTGAGGAGATTCATCTCTTTATGTCGTGGACGAGGTCTGCAGAATAGAGAGGACGCAATGTTGGCGCTCTTTCCATCCACATTGGAGGGCCTTGCAGATAAATGGTATAGTCAGTATGCAGATGGCCATTTCACTACATGGGAGGCTCTGAAGGCAGCATTCTCACATACATTCCGACCAAGTGATTCCTCAGAAAGAGCTCTAGATCAGCTAGAGAATTTGAAGCTAAGATCAGGTGAATCTTTTCATGAACTTCACACTAGAACAAAAGCACTTGTTGCACGTCTGCCACATGCTCTAGGTGACTTTTTGGTTAAAAAGTGGATCGAAAAGGCTCTGCCTGTTGGATGTGATGGCTGGGTACAATCAGAAGATCAAGTTGGTGCTGCTAGACCTGCTTCACACCTGCCCTCTTTTCTCTTCAGATATGGTTAGGAGACTCCTTGAGCTTCCAAATGACACCAAGAAACTATATATGTGCTTTACAAAATGATTGAGTAATGACCAAATCAAAACAGATGATTTTGAACCTTCACAACTCCAAAAACTTTCTATTCCTGTATTGATACCTGCTCAGTCCTAAGCTCAGTGTGTCCAGCACACTTGCAATTGGTTTAATTCCTTCTGGGAGTATTAAATTAACTTAACAAGCTACCATTAGCAAGTTAAATCACTCCAAATAACAAACTATACACTGAGCATGATGTTTAGCAAAATCAGAGACATCCCCGACTTTTTAGGAGCTACTCAGAAAAATACCAGTGTCTGCTTCGACTGAGATTTCTCCCAATTGTCTAAATAGAATGACTTGAAATTTTGTAGTGTTGTAGAATGCTTTGAGCTGGTTCCAATGAGCCCTTGATCATCAAATTTGATTCAGTAGATCTTGAGATATGCTCTGTTGAAGTTGACAGACTTGGAGGTAGTCACTCAGAGAAAAACACAGAGTAAAGCACTATGAGTATATGTATTGATACTATCAAATGTACATTCCCATTGGCATGTAGAGTGATGCCCAATGGTACTCAGAGGTGTAGGCTAGGTAGTAGCTCTCACACACTCACAAATTTGTTTGGATTAGCCTCGGGAAGAGTGTAACTAGACCCGCGACTTTTACATTGACTTTTATAGGAGTTTTTTGAGTGAATTTGAATTTGAATTCAAATTAAAGCTCCCTTGATTCTCTCCACTAGACTTAGGGAGATATTCCCTCAACTAGATCATCTATTTTTTTCACGACTCTAGTCTAGTAGGTGTGATTACATTGTTGATAAAGTCATATAGACTTTTTACATGAGATAAAAAGTAAGAATCAATAAGACTAGGTTCATATGGTTATTGATTCTTGTGAATGTATCATCCAAGGGTCCAATCTTTTAATCTTCCAAGGTTCCAATAGTCCAAGCTTTATGTTGAGTCTTCAAGGCACACAACAAAGCCAAGTGTTAAGGCTTGTTTGCACCAACAGCTCCCCCTCAAGCCAAACACTTGCTTGAGTTTTCATCTTTAGTCTTCAATGATATCCTGCAATCCTATCATGGATTTAAACCTGCATAGCTTGCTCCCATCCAAAGCTTTTGTAAGCAAATCTGCACATTGAATATTAGTGGACACATATGATAATTGGATTTCCTTGCTAAGTAATTTCTCCCTCACATAGTGGTAATGAACCTCTATGTGTTTTGTCCTAGCATGATACACAGGATTAGCAGCTAGATGGAGTGAACTTGTATTATCACCAAATATGATAGGTGGCCTTGTGTATAGGCCCAATTCTGAATAGAGTAACTTCAACCATATTGCTTCTTGAGTAGCATTGGCTAGCCCTCTGTATTCTGCCTCAGTAGATGATAGAGCCACTGTGGGTTGTTTCTTGGATGACCAAGAAATTGGTTTATCACCTGCAAAGCATATGTAACCAGATGTACTTCTCCTGTCATCCTTGCAACCTGCCCAATCTGCATCTGAGTATACCTTGATGTCAATGTCTGATGAATATGGATAATAGAAACCATGATTTTGTGTTCCCTTTAGGTACTTTACTATCTTCTTGGCTGCCTCCAAATGTGGTATTCTTGGCTTATGCATAAATTGGCTAAGTACACTAACACCATATGAGATATCAATCCTAGTTAAGGTAGCATAATTGAGACTACCTACCAAACTTTGGTAACCTGTAATATCCTTGAGTTCTTCTCCTTCATGTGCACTGAGTTTGTGGTTGACTTCCATAGGAATGTTTGATACTTTAGCTTCCTGCAAATTAAACTTCTTGACCATGTCCTGAATGTACTTCTTCTGAGTAATGAATATACCTGAATTTGTGTAGACCAATTCAAGCCCTAGGAAGTACTTCAATAATCCAAGATCATTGATCTTGAATTCCTTCATCATTTGACCTTTGATGTGTCTAATTCCTTGAACATCATTTCCTGTAATAATGATGTCATCAACATAGACACACAAGTATATTACCTCTGAATTGTTCTTCTTTATAAACAATGAAGTATCTGCTTTACTCATCACAAATCCTTGATCCAAGAGATAGGTTGTCAACCTATAGTTCCATGCTCTAGGTGCCTGCTTCAATCCATACAGAGCTTTCTTCAATTTGCAAACATGATTTACCTTATTGGGATCCTCATAGCCAGGTGGTTGTGACATGTAGATCTCTTCAGATATCCATCCATTCAAGAATGCATTCTTTACATCCAATTGGTACATGTTCCAATTCTTGGATGCAGCTACACTCACCATAATTCTGATAGTTGGCATCTTGGCCACAGGAGAGAAAGTCTCCTCATAATCAATGCCTTGGGTTTGTGCAAAACCCTTGGCTACCAACCTAGCTTTGTACCTGCTTATTGAACCATCTGAGTTCCTTTTGAGTTTGTAGATCCATCTGGATCCTATCACCTTCATGGAGTCCTTCTTGGGTACCAAGTCCCAAGTATCACTTTCCTTGAGAGCCTCCATTTCTTCATCCATTGCTTCCTTCCATTCTGGTTTAGTAATGGCTTCCTCAAATGTACCTGGTTCTTCACTTAAGATATCCTTTGCAAGATATACAGAGTGCTTGGTTACAAGTGAAGTATCATACCCATACCTAATAGGTTTCTTCTTTTCCCTTGAAGATCTCCTCATAGCTTGAGTTGAGGATTCTGGATTGTCTTCAAGTTGCTTCATCTTCATCTTCCCTTTGGATTTCCAAGCTTTGAACTCTTCAATGTTGATGGTGTCTTCATCATCTGAACTTGTATCCTCATTCTGAGTTGGTTCTTGTCTGACAAGCTTTGGAAAGTCTTCTTCCATATCATAAGGTAGGCTAACTTTCCTGCACTCATTATCATACCATGAATCATTTTCATCAAAGATGACATCTCTGCTTACCTTGAAGCCTTTGTTTGAGGGGTTATAGAACCTGTATCCTTTCTGATTCAAATCATAACCAATAAAGATACACTTTTCAGCCTTAGGGTCTAGCTTTCCCCTTACCTGTGAGGGAATATGCACATATGCAACACACCCAAAGATCTTGCAATGATCCAGAGATGGTCTCTTACCATGCCAAGCCTCATAGGGTGTCATTCCATCAAGTGTCTTTGATGGCAACCTGTTGATTAAGTATGTGGCAGTAGACACACTCTCTGCCCAAAGATAATTTGGTAATTTTTTTTCATTAAGCATAGACCTAGCTGTCTCCACAATGAGTCTATTCCTTCTTTCAGCTACCCCATTTTGTTCAGGTGAGTACCTTGTGGTAATCTCCCTCTTGATGCCTCTTTCCTGCCAGAAGTCTTCAAAGTCATTGGAGAAGTATTCTCCACCACCATCAGACCTTAACCTCTTCAAATGTCTACCTGTTTGATTCTCAACTAATGCAAGATACCTTTTGAAGCAATTAAATACTTCATCTTTATGTTTCATGAAGTACAAAACAGTCCATCTGCTATAATCATCTATAAAAGATACATAGTACCTTGATCCAGATATGGATGGCTCCTTGCTTGGTCCCCAAACATCTGTATGCACCAATTCCAAGTAGTCTTCATGCATAAAACCCTTTTTTGTATATGGCAACCTGTGTGACTTACCAAACTGACAAGCCCCACATTTGTATATCATGTGTTGCTTGGATACATTAGGTATCCCAAGCACACATTGATCCCTACTCATTTGCTTTATGGTCCTTTCTCCAATGTGACCTAATCTCTTGTGCCACATCTCCAATTCTGATAGGGTTTGGTCCTTGTAATTGTACAATGCAATATTCTTAGTATCCTCAAGTTCAAAGGTAAATAGTCTACCTGATTTCTCTCCCTTGGCTATCCTTCTGAATCCATGTCTTGGATCCTCCACATATGCACCATGTTGAGTGAACCTGACCTGTAGACCTTTTTCAACAATCTGACCTACACTCATCAGATTCTTGGTGATTGTTGGAACATACAATACTCTGCTTAGCAAATTCTGATTACCATCACTTGTTTTGACATTACCTACTTTAACCACTGAATGTTTAGTGTCATCACCTGTCTGCACTTGGTGCTTGCCTTTAGGTTCTTCCAAATCAGAGAGTAAGGCAACATTCCCAGCTACATGGTTAGAGCAACCTGAGTCAATATAGAACAAATGATCATCATTGATACCTGATTTAGATGTCATGTTCATAATCAACAAGGAATCATCTTGATCCTCTGCATAATTGTTGTAATCCTTTCTGTTCCTGTATCCTCCTTGATAATTGCCATTGTGATTGTAGCTATTGTTGTAGTTATTGTTGTAATTATTGTTGTAACCATGGTAGCCTTGAGATTGATTGAATCTGCCTCTTCCTTGAGAGTATCCTCCTCTTTGGTGACCTCTTCCTCTTTGATTCTTGTAGTTCTTGTAGCATTCATCTGTAGTATGGTTAGACAAGCCACAAATATTGCATGGAGATTGATTATAGGGTCTCCCCCTACCTGACTTACCTCCTCTGCCCCTACCTCTAGATGATCTACCTCTCCCTGCATAGTTTGCTTGGGAGGTGGATCCTTCTTCATCAACTTTTTTACTTTTACCCTTGTCTTTAGACTTCTTATCTGTATATAGGGCAGAGGGATTGTTACCTTTTGATTGCTCTCCATTCTTTGTGATCTTTGCTTCATGTGTGAATAGTTGTCCAATCAAAGTTGTTAGATCAGGTGCTTGGATGTCCATGTACAAGTCCATTGCAGTGGTAAAGCTCTCCCACTTGTCATCTGCTTTGAGTCCATTGATCACTTGTCTGACTATTTTCTCTTCTTCAATTTCTTCTCCAACACTTGCAAGTTGATCTGCAATGTCTTTGACTTTGGTGATAAAATCTGAGACACATTGTTTTGATTGCTTCCTAAGAGTTGTAAACTCAATCCATAGCTGATTCTTTCTGGCTCTTGTGCTTGATGAAAAATATGTTGACAAGGTTTCCCAAGTCTCTTGGGAAGTCTTACAGTTCCTAACATGAGGTAGAAGGAAATCAGAGATAGAGTTTAGAAGGTATGACCTTGCCAAAGCATCTTTAGCACACCATTGATTTAGTCTCTCATGCTCATCCTTTGTAGGTAGGCCTCTGGTTTTGAATGAGGGCAACTCCTCATCTCCTGATATGTATCCATACAAGCTTCTCCCTTGTAGATAAGTCTTCATTCTTAATGACCATGCCTGGTAGTTATTCCTATCCAATTTGTCAATGAAGGAAGGAAAACCATCACCCATGATTACCTTGAAAGCTCTGATACCACTGTTGGATGTGATGGCTGGGTACAATCAGAAGATCAAGTTGGTGCTGCTAGACCTGCTTCACACCTGCCCTCTTTTCTCTTCAGATATGGTTAGGAGACTCCTTGAGCTTCCAAATGACACCAAGAAACTATATATGTGCTTTACAAAATGATTGAGTAATGACCAAATCAAAACAGATGATTTTGAACCTTCACAACTCCAAAAACTTTCTATTCCTGTATTGATACCTGCTCAGTCCTAAGCTCAGTGTGTCCAGCACACTTGCAATTGGTTTAATTCCTTCTGGGAGTATTAAATTAACTTAACAAGCTACCACTAGCAAGTTAAATCACTCTAAATAACAAACTATACACTGAGCATGATGTTTAGCAAAATCAGAGACATCCCCGACTTTTTAGGAGCTACTCAGAAAAATACCAGTGTCTGCTTCGACTGAGATTTCTCCCAATTGTCTAAATAGAATGACTTGAAATTTTGTAGTGTTGTAGAATGCTTTGAGCTGGTTCCAATGAGCCCTTGATCATCAAATTTGATTCAGTAGATCTTGAGATATGCTCTGTTGAAGTTGACAGACTTGGAGGTAGTCACTCAGAGAAAAACACATAGTAAAGCACTATGAGTATATGTATTGATACTATCAAATGTACATTCCCATTGGCATGTAGAGTGATGCCCAATGGTACTCAGAGGTGTAGGCTAGGTAGTAGCTCTCACACACTCACAAATTTGTTTGGATTAGCCTCGGGAAGAGTGTAACTAGACCCGCGACTTTTACATTGACTTTTATAGGAGTTTTTTGAGTGAATTTGAATTTGAATTCAAATTAAAGCTCCCTTGATTCTCTCCACTAGACTTAGGGAGATATTCCCTCAACTAGAGCATCTATTGTTTTCACGACTCTAGTCTAGTAGGTGTGATTACATTGTTGATAAAGTCATATAGACTTTTTACATGAGATAAAAAGTAAGAATCAATAAGACTAGGTTCATATGGTTATTGATTCTTGTGAATGTATCATCCAAGGGTCCAATCTTTTAATCTTCCAAGGTTCCAATAGTCCAAGCTTTATGTTGAGTCTTCAAGGCACACAACAAAGCCAAGTGTTAAGGCTTGTTTGCACCAACACTGCCTAGGTCATCTCAGCAGAAGCTTCGTGAATCTCTTAGATTGGATGCTACCCTCAATGATTTTGTTGCAGCTGCATCACGCATTGAAGAAGCAAGGCAACATTTTGAAGGGGATACACAACCAAAGTATGTTGCAGATCTGGATCCTATTGAGCAACTGAGAAGGGAATTGGAAGCATTGAAGATGCAACAAAATCAACAAGAAGAGAAGGTCTTGCCACCACTGCGTCGCACTGATGATGAAGTAGCCCAGCTTCGCCGAGAGTTAGAAGACTTGAAGACCACTCAGGATATAAGGAGACAAATCTGGTGTACAATCTGTAATAACAATGGACATTCCAATGCTAATTGCCCTATTAAGGTAAGCTGTCAATTTTGTGGAAAAGATGGTCATGAAGCAAGGGATTGCTACTACCTCAAGGGTACACAGCAGAGAGGTAACCCTCAAAATTTGGATTCATATTATGCTAGTACTTCAAATACATCTAATAGAGAGGAGAATAGGCCTGCAAAGCCTAGATATAATAGACCTTTGATGTGCTATCGTTGTGGTGAGTATGGCCACATGCAAAATAGGTGTTCTCTTCCAGAAGATGCACCTCCCTGTCAACATTGTCCAGAGGCAAAAGATCATTATACCAAGGATTGCCCAAGAGGTCGTCCTGCTCCAATCCACATGATTGCAGTCTCTCCACACGAAGAAGGAAAAACCACTCAGACTTATGCTGTTTCATCCTCTGCAATGCCCATGATGACTAGAGCTAGGCAAGCAGCTGCAACCCAGAGAGATGAACAACAAGGATTTCAGGATAAAGAGGAAGAAAAGGAGTCAGGATGGAAGGACCAAGCAGAAATGGAAGGAGCTTATAATAAGATGACTACTTCTCTAAAGGGCCAACCAACAAGTCTGCAAGAAAACACTCAGGAGGTAAATATTGAACAAATCTTGAAAGGTATTCATCACAAGGTTAGTCTATATGAACTTATAAGGATGGATTCAAAAATAAGAAGTAACTTACTGAAGATTATACACTCTGCTCACTTGGTCCAATCACCTAGTATAGATGGTTTCATGGTTGATTTTCCCTCTGCACCCTTAGCAGACTACCAAAGCTCAAGATTATCTGTTTGTATAAAGGATGAAGCTCTCACAGGTGTGATCATAGATGGAGGCTCTGGTATCAATTTAATGCCAGATTTTACAATGAAGAAGCTGAAATTGAACCCCACCAAGTTGGCACCATTCACGGTTACATTGGCAGATCAACATCGGGTTACGCCACTGGGCATTATTGAGAAGGTACTGATGGTAGTACTGGGCTGCCATTTTGTTCTAGATTTTGTTGTTATTGCACTTCCACAGGAGACTTCTTACCCTCTACTCCTGAGGAGACCTTGGCTGAGACAAGCAAAAGCTTTGCAAGATTGGGGAAAAAATAAACTATGGATTTCAACAAATACCAATAGCCAACTGCAACTACATTTGGAAGAAGGATTCGACTCAGGAAAAACTACTGGATATACTGTGGATACTCAGGTAATGCCCTCTCTACCCCAAGAAGATGATACATTGTTAAATTGGATGATGGGAAGTGCAGAGTGTTGCACAGTGGAGATCAATGAAATTGAGGAAGAAGTTGCAGATAAGGAAATTACAGAAAAGGGCAATGAAGACCACAAGGTGTTGGAGAATGAGCAACTGAAGGAAAATACAATCTTTGAAGAGGATACCAATATAAAAGTATCAGAGAGGGAAAATTATGAACCTAAGAGCAGAGAAGATCTCCCTTTTGCAGATATACCTCAAGGTTGGATGAAAGAACATGTTGCAGAATATAAATTAAAATCCACTCCTGCATATAGTGGAGATGATTTCTCAAGCAAGACCAATTCTGAAACATTGGTTCAAGAAGTAAATTTAGGGGATGAAGAGAACCCTCAAGTAGTCCATTTGGCATCCTGGTTGTGGCATTATCCTAATTTACTACAGAAGGTAAGTTCTTTGCTCTTTACTTACAAAAGTGTCTTCGCATGGTCCTACAAAGATCTAACAGGAATACCAGAAGAGCTTGGATTACATCGGATACCCTTGGTTGAGGGAGCTGCACCTATAAGAAGTAGGCCATATCGACTCAATCTGAAGTATGCAGAGGCGGTAAAAGCAGAGATTACAAAATTAGAAGAAGCAGGTATAATTGTGCCAGTAGAACATTCCAGATGGCTTTCTTCTATGGTTATTGTGCCCAAGAAAAATAGTGGAAAAATAAGAGTATGTGCTGATTTTCGTGCTTTGAATAAAGTGACTATTCAAGATGGATTTCCTCAGCCCTTCACAGAGCAAGTACTTGAAGAAGTAGCTGGTCACACTTTGTATAGTTTCTTGGATGGTTTTAGTGGCTACAATCAGATAGTGATCCATCCTGATGATAGGGACAAAACAGCCTTTGTCACTCCCTGGGGCACTTATGTCTATACTCGAATGGCTTTTGGTTTGAAGAATGCACCGGCTTCATTTAATAGAACGATGTATCTGATATTGGGCAAATGGTTAACAACCTTTCTACGCATTTTCATGGATGACTTTTCAGTATTTTCAGGTACAGATAGAAGGGCAGCAGTTCAAGATTTCCATGACCATTTGGAAAATCTAAAAGAAATTTTTGAGCAATGTCTCAAAACAGGTTTGAAATTGAATCGTGATAAATGTCACTTTTTGGTCACTAAGGGCACTCTTCTTGGTCACATAGTATCTGGGGAAGGTATAACTGTTGACCCTGCAAAGGTTATAGCTATTCTTTCGATGCCAATTCCACAAAACCCAAAGGAAGTGCAAACTTTCTTGGGCCATGCAGGGTATCACAGAAGATTCATTAGGATGTATTAGGAAATTGCTAAGCCCTTGTCAAGGCTTACCAGCAAAAAGATCCCTTTCTCATGGAGTGCTGAAGCTGACAAAGCATTTTGTGAACTAAAGTTGAGGCTATGTACTGCTCCACTTTTAAGTGTTCCTAATTGGTCATTGGAATTTCATGTGCATACAGATGCTAGTCTTCATGCTGTTGGTGCAGTTCTAGCTCAACCATCATCTCACAAAGTGGATAGACCTATCTCTTATGCAAGCAGACTACTCAATCAAGCTGAAAGAAATTACAGTACAACGGAAAGAGAAGGTTTGGCTATCGTATTTGCTCTTCAGAAGTTTAGACATTATCTCCTTGGTGTACATTTCATTGTTATTTCTGATCATCAGCCCTTGAAGTATTTGATAAACAAGCCTAGAGTAGCTGGAAGGATTTGGAGATGGTTACTCCTATTTCAAGAATTTAATTTTGATATTCATATTAAGCCAGGGAAAGAGCACTACATGGCAGATCAAGTGTCCAGGACGGCAATGAGCGAAAAGGCAACAGGTATTAATGATGAATTGGTGGATAGCAATCTTTTTCTAGTAGCAATCCGCACGGGTTGGTACGATGAAATTCTTCATGTTCTCACTACTGGAAAGATCCCAGAACACTTGACACCTGTAGAAAAGAGAAGATTGCTCCTAAAAACCAAAGCATATTCTCTTATAAATGGAAATTTATATAAATACTGTCAGGATGATATATTGAGAAGGTGTGTCTATCTAGAGGAGGTAAATCTTTTGCTAGAGGCTGCACATAGTGAAGGACACCTAAAGGGGGAAGAATTGGCTCATAGAATCATTCACAAGCGTTTATGGTGGCCTCATAATTTCAAGGATGCAATCAAGTTTGCTAAAGAATGCCACATCTGCCAGAGATGTGCTCCCGCGCCAACCAGATTGAATTTCCAACCATTAGTCATATCTACCGGATGGCTTCCATTTGAACGATGGGGTCTTGATTTCATAGGGCCAATGAGCCCAACTGGTCAACCTAGAGGAAAAAAGTATATTCTGATGGCCACATGCTATGCCACTAAATGGATAGAGGCTAAAGCTACCGTAGACTACACGGCTTTAACAGTAGCTAAATTTATGTATAAACGTATTTTCTCAAGATTTGGTTGCCCACTGGAAATTACTAGTGATAGGGGCACACATTTTGTAAATCAATTGCTCCAGTTTATGTTTGACAAGTACAAAATCTTCCATAAAAAATCTTGTGCCTACTACCCCAGGGCAAATGGCCAAGCAGAGAGTTCCAATAAGATTTTGATTGGATTGCTTCGCAAATTATCTTTCGATCATCAAAGCTCTTGGCCGCTAGCACTGATTGGTGCAATTTGGGCTTTCAGAAACATGAAGAGGGGAACCACAGGCGAGACTCCATTCCGTTTAGTATATGGAAAAGAGGCATTGGCACCATTTGAGTTTATTATCAGAAAGGAAATAGGAATCAAAACCATTGGCATTCAACCCCCCATTCAGAGATTGGTGGCATTAGAAGAGTACAGAGAAGGGGCAATGCAAAAACTTCTGGTGACACAAGAAGAGCGCAAGAGATTGCATGACAGGTTTCTGAGATCCAATGAAGTTCAGGAAGGGTCCATGGTTTTAGTGCATCAAGTTCCAGCAATTCCAACCAAGTTGGCACCTAAATGGATAGGGCCTTATAAGGTAATAACGGTACTCCCTCATGGTGCAGTGCAACTGGAGGATCTGCAAGGAAAAAGGATTCCCCTTGTCAACATCTCCCGGGTGAAGAAGTATCTGAACTAGGTCAAAATGGAAGCATTCCACCCTTGTACATACCATGTTTCTTTTCAGTGATTACAGAATAACTAGATCTCATTGAAACGAGTAGAATAACGAAGAAATTGCACCAGGGACGGTGCAAAAGCTTGATGTGGGGGTCTGTAGAGGCCAGAGCTCTTGGCATTCTGATGTGGAGGAAAGCTCTCAGATGCAGTTTCAGATGCGGATTGTTGCTTCCATTTCAGTTGATTTGTTTTTCGGCCTCTCACTTTCTCATCTATTTCTCTTTCTCCCTCTCTATTTCTCTCACTTTCTATTTCTCTCTCGTTTCCCTCCCTCTCTCTCTCTCCCTCTCTATCTCTTTCCCTCTCTCTTTCTTCTCTCTCTCTCTCTCTCTCTATTCCCCTCTCTCTTTCAACCCCCCACTCTCTCTTCTTTCTCGTTCTCTCTCTCTCTCTCTCTTTCTATCTCCCTCTCTCTTCCCCTCTCTCTCCCCCCTCCCTTCTCACTCTCCTCACCCGCCATCCCGCACCCCTCCGCCCCGCCATCCTCTCCTCCTCCCCCCCCCCCGCCCCTCATTGCCCCGCCTTCGCACCCCGCCCGCTTCCCCCGCACCCCCTCCCACCTGCACCCACCATTCCCACCCGCTTAGTCCCGCCAAGCCCCCCCCACCTAGCCTCTCCGCCCCACTCAACCCACCAACCTAGCTCCTCTACCCACCCGCCTCCACCTCCTCCTCCTCTACCCACCTGCCTCCGCCTCCTCCTCCTCTTCCCACCCGCCTCCGCCTCCTCCTCCTCTACCCACCCGCCTCCGCCTCCTCCTCCTCTACCCACCCGCCTCCGCCTCCTCCTCCTCTACCCACCCGCCTCCGCCTCCTCCTCCTCTACCCACCCGCCTCCGCCTCCTCCTCCTCTTCCCACCCACCTCCGCCTCCTCCTCCTCTACCCACCCGCCTCCGCCTCCTCCTCCTCTACCCACCCGCCTCCACCTCCTCCTCCTCTTCCCACCCGCCTCCGCCTCCTCCTCCTCTACCCACCCGCCTCCGCCTCCTCCTCCTCTACCCACCCGCCTCCGCCTCCTCCTCCTCTACCCACCCGCCTCCGCCTCCTCCTCCTCTACCCACCCGCCTCCGCCTCCTCCTCCTCTACCTACCCCCCTCCGCCTCCTCCTCCTCTACCCACCCGCCTCCGCCTCCTCCTCCTCTACCCACCCGCCTCCGCCTCCTCCTCCTCTTCCCACCCGCCTCCGCCTCCTCCTCCTCTTCCCACCCGCCTCCGCCTCCTCCTCCTCTTCCCACCCGCCTCCGCCTCCTCCTCTACCCACCCGCCTCCGCCTCCTCCTCCTCTACCCACCCCTCTCCGCCTCTGCCTCCTCCTCCTCTACCCACCCGCCTCCGCCTCCTCCTCCTCTACCCACCCGCCTCCGCCTCCTCCTCCTCTACCCACCCGCCTCCGCCTCCTCCTCCTCTACCCACCCGCCTCTGCCTCCTCCTCCTCTACCCACCCGCCTCCGCCTCCTCCTCCTCTTCCCACCCGCCTCCGCCTCCTCCTCCTCTTCCCACCCGCCTCCGCCTCCTCCTCCTCTTCCCACCCACCTCCGCCTCCTCCTCCTCTACCCACCCGCCTCCGCCTCCTCCTCCTCTACCCACCCGCCTCCGCCTCCTCCTCCTCTACCCACCCGCCTCCGCCTCCTCCTCCTCTTCCCACCCGCCTCCGCCTCCTCCTCCTCTACCCACCCGCCTCCGCCTCCTCCTCCTCTTCCCACCCGCCTCCGCCTCCTCCTCCTCTTCCCACCCGCCTCCGCCTCCTCCTCCTCTTCCCACCCGCCTCCGCCTCCTCCTCCTCTACCCACCCTCCTCCCCTCCTCTCCTCTACCTGCCCACACACCCACACTTACACAAACACACTTTCACCCACCCCCATACACACACACAAATACACACACACTTTCACACATATACACCCACCCCCATACACACACACAACTCACACACTCACACACACACACCCTTCCACACACACCCTCAAACACTCTCACACACACACACCCTTCCACTCACACACCGGCTCACTCACACACCCATATACACACACATGCACTCTCACGCATATACTTCCACACACCCTCTCACATACACACGCACCCACATACACACACACCCATACACACACGCACCCTCATACACACACACCCATACACTCATGCACCCACGCATATCTCGGTGATGATGGGAGGATATCAATAAGGAAATTGTTGGGGCTAAGCATTTGATTTACATGACTGGATGGTCAGTATACACACGAATTGAGTTGATTCGGGACTCAGAAAGGCCAATCAAAGGTTCCAAGGGGGATCGGGTGAACCTCCTTGTGTGGAGTAACATAACTCTTGTTGGCATCTTCAAGAAGGATGATCTTCTGACCGACACAATATTGAAGACGTGTTAGTGATATAACAGGAGAAGTTGACTTGAAAGACCAAGGGCGTGAACTTCCACCATGCTGCAGGAGACTATGGTAAATGAAGAAGTACATGGGCTTACTAGTAGTGATGCTACCCAACCTGTCATCCCAATCTCCCGAACTGCATAATTAAAGGGGCTCAGATGGCAAGTGAAAAGATAAAAAGGTAATTGTTAAAATTGAAAGTGGAATTGCCTGCAACCATTCACGGACTACCTATTTTTGTGGATCTAATTCAAATCAAGTGGAATATTTGACCTACCCCTCAATTTTGGGTGGTTATCCGGCACGTGATCAGTGGACGTGAAGATTCGGCAAGGCTCTCTTGGCCTATTGAGGCCTATATAAACAAGGGATTTGTGCTCATTAGGGTACACACTTTTTGGTACATTTTTCTGGAGTCACTTTGCCGAGTATATACGTGCCAAAGTTCTCTCTTGCACTTGGTGGTTTCAAGTCTACTGTGGGAGCTACTCTGTAGTGTGTTTATAGAGGGGAGGCCTCTCAGTGAAGGGCTATGAGCACTATAGTGCAAAAGAGTAGCTTGGATTTTTCTTCTTTTCCGTGAGTCAGTGTGGTGGATTGTATTCTATTCTCTTGAGAAGATCTTACCCTTTGTATTGTTCTGAGTTAGTCTGCATATTAGTGGTCCTTATGCTGATAGGAAGAAACTGTTGTATTAGAGTTAATACTTTTAGGGTGGCTTGTTAGCCCTAAGTTTACACATTTGAGCATCTTTCATCATTTGCCTAACTTTGTAGTCATCTGATTTGAATCAAGCAGTGTACGGTCTTTCTTGGTCATTTGTTTTCCATATTTCCGAAGTATTAACCACTCTGTGCAATCCATGTTATATACCTGCTCACAGAAATGTTAAAGGGTATACTTCCCTAAAGAGGACCCCCCTTGAGTAGGCGACGTACTGGATGGTTAAAAGCAGACACCCCAGTACCTCCTCTACAAAAAGGAAATAACTAAAACTCTATATAACTAATTCAAACTTCTAAGATATAAACTTGCTATGAGTCAAATATTGGATGACCCAAGACTTTTAAAGATCTCTTTCAATAGGGTTTGGAAGCATTTTCACTATTTTTAAGAGAAATAAACTCGATTCTCAAAAAGTTTCATAGAGTAAATCTAAACATCATCCAACCATAAGATACTAGTGTGGTATCCAACATCAGTGTGTTGACCCACTTAAGTTCTATTGATGATTTTATACTCAACACAATGCTTTACTTGAGACTAAGTTCATTTCTATATTCAATCTTTATGACTTTTTACTAGGAATGCAATTCGTGAGCATTGCTTTGAGTCAAAGGATTAAATTTTCCAAGTTACACTAGGAACTTGATGTTTGACTTAGTCAGTGTATCTCTTCATTGAAAGGATCATTTCAATGTTAAAGTCTTTCTTTATAAATGTAATAAATATTTCTAATCAACAACAGTTAATCTGGAAGTGTTTCGTTATTCAAATAAGAACAAGTATTTATTTGAAAAAGAAGATCTTCAAAGTTACCAACTGAAAAAGGGCAAGGATTACGACCACCATGTGCTAGAGAGATGACTCTCCTCCCAACCAAATGCCTCTATATATAGCTCTCTCCAGGGGACTGCCTTCTTGGGAATGTGGGTACTCTTAGGAGTCTCTAGATCTCTTTGGGCAAAATACTCTCCCCATGTCCCCCATCGGGATTGAACCCAAGACCTCCTCCTTCACATCCTTGAGACTTAACCACTAAGCTAAGTGGATCACTTGTTCACAAGACCACAAGCCCTCCTAGTCACTCTAAACTCGAGATCTTTGCTCATTGTAGAGGAGGTACTGGGGTATCTACTTTTAACATAAGCATGCACCAAGCACTCCAGTACTTCACCTACTCAAGGGAGGTTCTCCTTACGGAAATATACCCTTTATCACTACTGTGAGCAGGTAGATATCAATGATTGCACAGAGTTGTGAATACTCAAGAAAATATTAATGACTACTGACAATGAAGAAAGACCAATTACTCCTTAGATCGAACGAATCATTACAACATAGGCAAGAGAAATGCTCTAAGTTGATGCTCTGGGCTAGCATGCCACTCTAGAACGAAACACATTCATTACAAGAGATTCGTCCAATCCATACAATGATCACAGCTAGATGCAGGTTAGCCCTGATCAATACAAAGTCTGAAGAATTGCTCTAAGGAAAAGAGCATAAAAATACCACTGACTCACACTCAAAGACAAGGCCAGACCACTCTCTTCACACTATAGTGCTATTAGCCCTCCACTGGGAAGCCCACGCTCTGTATCCACACCAGAGAGTGACTTCCTACAGTAGGCTTGTAACCACAAAGTGCAAAGAGAGGACCCCTGTATGCATGTAAGTATATGTGTGTATCTCTATGCTCCCCAAATGAACACAAGTCCATTGCTTTTATAGGCTCCTGTAGTACCCCTCCTTTCTCTCTCTCTGTTGTGCTATTTTTCTCTCTTTTTCGGAGCAAGTTCATGGCATCAGTGACGGAAGCCTACAACCAGGTTGTTCTTCATGGGGGCTCATGTCATGCAAGGCTTCTGAAGGTGTGATTGGCCTTTGGAATTGAATTTGAATTGTTGTTGATGATGGCGGTATTCGATCTCATGCTTCCTTCTCTCTTTCTCTCTCTCTCGCGCGCTCTCTCTCTCTCTCTCTCTCTCTCTCTCTCTCTCTCTCTCTCTCTCTCTCTCTCTCTCTCTCTCTCTCTCTCTCTCTCTCTCTCCCCCGTCCTCCCTTCCTCTCTCTCTCACGGCCTACCCCCTCCCCTTCTTTCTTTTCTCTCTCTCTCTCTCTCTCTCTCTCTCTCTCTCTCTCTCTCTCTCTCTCTCTCTCTCTCTCTCTCTCTCTCTCTCTCTCTCTCTCTCTCTCTCTCTCTCTCTCTCTCTCATCTCTCTCTCTCTCTCTCTCTCTCTCTCTCTCTCTCTCTCTCTCTCTCTCTCTCTCTCTCTCTCTCTCTCTCTCTCTCTCTCTCTCTCTCTCTCTCTCTCTCTCTCTCTCTCTCTCTCTCTCTCTCTCCTCCCCCGCCCCCGCGTGCCCTCTCTCTCTCTCTCTCTCTCTCTATCTCTCTCTCTCTCTCTCTCTCTCTCTCTCTCTCTCTCTCTCTCTCTCTCTCTCTCTCTCTCTCTCTCTCCCTCCCTCCCTCCCTCCCTCCCTCCCTCCCTCCCTCCCTCCCTCCCTCCCTCCCTCCCTCCCTCCCTCCCTCCCTCCCTCCCTCCCTCCCTCCCTCCCTCCCTCCCTCCCTCCCTCCCTCCCTCCCTCCCTCCCTCCCTCCCTCCCTCCTCCTCTCTCTCTCTCTCTCTCTCTCTCTCTCTCTCTCTCTCTCTCTCTCTCTCTCTCTCTCTCTCTCTCTCTCTCTCTCTCTCTCTCTCTCTCTCTCTCTCTCTCTCTCTCTCTCTCTCTCTCTTTCTTCCTCCCCTCCTTCTCTCACCTCCCCCGCCACCCCCGCTGACCCCCCCGCTGACCCCTCCCGCAGCCCCCCGCCACCCCCGCTGACTCCCCGCTGACCCCTCCCGCAGCCCTCCGCCACCCCCGCTGACCCCCCCGCTGACCCCTCCCGCAGCCCCCCGCTGACCCCCCCCGCTGACCAATCCCGCCATCCCTCCGCAGCTTCCCCCGCAACCACTCCGCCGTAGCCCGCAGCCCCGCAGCCCCCACAGCCCGTAGTCCGCAGCCCGCAGCCCCCACAGCCCGCAGCCCGCAGCCCCTGCCAGCCCTCCGCCCCGCTCCCTCCCACACCCCCCACCCCCGCTCACTCCCATGCTTTCCCCCCTTCTCCACCTATCCCTCATGCACGCACGACACATGCATGCACACATGCACGTCCACACATACATGCACACATGCGCACATTCACATGCATTCACACATTCACCCACACACACATGCAGCACACACGCAGGTAGCACACACACATGCTTGCACACATGCTCACATGCGCACGCACTCATACATGCATACCTATGCACAATCACATACACACACATCTTTACATATACATCTACTGCCACACACACACACACATTTCCACACACACACACCCACTCCCACACATACACACATCCCCACACACACACGCACTCGCATATACTCAAATACATATATACACTCCCCCGCGCACACACCCTCACTCTCACACCCGTACAAACACATACACCCCCACACACACTCACACACATGCAACCCATGCACCCCATACTCACACACATACCCTTACACACTCACATACACACAAGTGCACACACACTCACACTTTCACATTCACACATACCCCCCATGTGTACACACACATTCACACACACACACGCACAGACAATGACACAGAGAGCACCATAATTCAAACCTTGGAACGGAGGTCAAAACCTACACAATTGGAACAGCAATGGTAGATCTAGACTCTCAGAAGTCGTGAATGCAATACAAGGAAAGGGCAACATTTCTGTCTGATTCTATAAGCAAATTAAAGTCGGACTTTAGGGAACAAGGACCTGACGTGCTCTAAAAGGCATGAGATCTCAACAAGGACAAAGGAGAAGAAATATGACCTTAAAGAAGAGAATAATGATGGGAGTCAGAAGATTTCTGTGTGCAGGGTAAAAAGTGAAAGCAGGGAAAAGTTTTTTTTTGCTACCAACTATTCAAGGCGACTACCTATTTTTGTGGATCTAATTCAAATCAAGTGGAATATTTGACCTACCCCCCTGTAGAGGAGGTACTGGGGTATCCGCTTTTAACAAAGGTAGAGAATGAAGATTAAACACGTCCACCGCTTTTAACAAAGGTAGAGAATGAAGATTAAACACGTCCAGTACGTCACCTACTCAAGGGGGGTTCTCTTTAGGGAAGTATACCCTTTAACATTTCTGTGAGCAGGCAGACAACAAGAATTGTACAGAATGGTAAATGCTTCAGAAAATATGGACAACAAATGACCAAGGAAGACCAATCACTTCTTGATTTGATTCAGATGATTACAAGGTTGGTCAAATGCTCAAAAGTGCAGGCTTAGAAGGCTAACATGCCATCCTAGAAATAAATAAGCTCAATGCTCAGAATCTTCTCATCAGCTTAAGGGGCTAATTACATGCAGTCTAACTCAGAACAATACAAACTGTAGAATTTCTCAAGAGAATAGGGATTAATCAACACACTGACTCGCAGAAAGGAAAATAAATCCAAGCTACTCTCTTACACTATAGCGCTCATAGCCCTCCACTGAGAAGCCTACCCTCTGTATACACACTACAGAGTAGCTCCTACAATAGGCTTGAAACCACCAAGTGCAAGTGAGGACTTCTGCACGTACACACGAACCTCTGTATCTCTAAAATTGTTGTATCTTGTACATGTACTCCAGTGTACCCCAATGAGCACAAATCCCTTGATTTTATAGGCCCCAATAGGCCAAGAGAGCCTTGCCGAATCTTCACGTCCACTGATCACGCGCCTGGTTAGTCACCCAAAATTGGAGGGTAGGTCAAATATTCCACTTGATTTGAATTAGATCCACAAAAATAGGTAGTCGCCGTGAATGGTTGGTGGCAAAAAAGCTTTTCCCTGCTTCCACTTTTAATAACTTACTTTTACCTTTCACTTGTCATCTGAGATTCCCATTTTGTGTTGTTTTGGTTTCCTCACAGATTTAATCCTTGACATTTGAATGAAGTTGATTGGTCTAACTGCTTATCCCTTGACCAAGTGCATTTAACATTGCATGAGCAGCATTACCAACCCAGACAGCCCTTCCATTGGCATCAAAGACTTTGTTACATTTAATCCTTATTGAAGAGGTTGGCCGTTGTGCAACAAAAAACCTCAGCAGCTTCTAAGGAGACTTTCAATGGAGGCATGTATTTCTCATATATGCTTCGACTCTGTTGCTGATGTGATAGCCAATAGGTCTTTGGGTTGAGAATCCTCTGTCCACTTAACAGGTTCAATGTGCGAGTGAGAATACGTATGTGTGTGGGTGTGTGTGGGGGTGTGTGAGTGGAAGTGTGTGTGTGGAGGTGTGTGTGTGTATATGTGAGGATGTGGGTGTATGTGTGTGTGTGTATGTGTTTGTGTATGCATGTGTGTGTGTACGCATGGGGGTATGTGTGAAATTATGGGGGTGTGTGATTGTGTATGTATGTGTGCTTGTGCATGAGTGGGGTGTCTGTGTAGGGATGTGTGTGTGAGAGTGTATTTGTGTGAGGTTATGCATGTGTTTGTGATTATGTGTGTGTGCGTGCATGTGCTTGTGTAAGGGTGTATGTGTGTATGTGGGTGAGTGATAGTGTGGTCATGCATGTGTGTATGTGTGGGTGTGGGTTTGTGTGGGTCTGTGTGGGGGTGGAGGACGCGTGGGGGAAGTGGTGGAGGAGGGCGGGGGGCGGAGTGGGGGTGGCAGGGACCTGCGGGGGGTGAGGGTGGCGGAGAGAGAGAAGGGGGTGTGGGTGGTGAGGGTGGCGGAGAGAGGAGGGGGTGTGGGTGTGGGCGGAGAGAGGAGGGGCGGGGGGCGGATGGCGGGGGGCGGAGTGGGGTTGGCGGGGGCGGATGGCGGGGGGCAGAGTGGGGGTGGCGGGGGGCGGATGGCGGGGGGCGGAGTGGGGGTGGCGGGGGGCGGATGGCGGGGGGCGGAGTGGGGGAAGAGAGAGAAGAAGGGGGGTGAAGAGAGAGAGAGAGAGAGAGAGAGAGAGAGAGAGAGAGAGAGAGAGAGAGAGAGAGAGAGAGAGAGAGAGAGAGAGAGAGAGAGAGAGAGAGAAAGAGATAGAAGGAGGGCACGCGGGGGAGGAGAGAGAAAAGAGAGAGAGAGAGACACAGAGAGGTAGAAGGTGGGCACGCGGGGGAGGAGAGAGAAAAGAGAGAGAGAGATAGAGAGAGGTAGAAGGAGGGCACGTGGGGGAGGAGAGAGAAAAGAGAGAGAGATAGAGAGAGAGAGAAAGAAAAAGGGAGAGAGAGGGGGAGAAAGGAAGAGAAAGAGAAAGAGAGGGAAATAGAGAGAGAGGGGGAAATCGAAAGAGAAGAGAGAGAGAGAGAGAAAGAAAGAGAGGGAAATAGAGAGAGAGAAGGAAGAGAGAGAGGGAAAAAGAAATCGAGAGGGAAAGAATATGAAAGAGAAGAGGGAGAGAGAAAGAAAGAGAGGGAATAGAGAGAGAGAGGGGGGAAAGAGAGAGAGGGGGGAAAGAGAGAGAAAGAGAGAAAAAGAGAGAGGAAAGAAAGAGATGGCGGGGAAGAGAGAGGGGAGGGGGATCTACAGACCCCCACATCAAGATTTTGCACTGTCCCTAGTGCAATTTCTTTATTTGCTTATTTTTTCCATGCAGAAAATAAAAGAACTATGGTATGTACAGGGAATGAATTTCATCTGCTTGCATCAATTCAAATAACTCTTCACCCTGGAAATATTGACTAGGGGAATCCTTTTACCCTGCAAATCTTCCAGATGCACTACGCCATGTGGCAATACCTTGATAACCTTATATGGTCCTGTCCATTTGGGGGCCAATTTAGTTGAAATTGCCGGGACTTGATGCACTAAAACCATGGACCCTTCTTGAACTTCATTCGATCTTAGATACCTGTCATGTAATTTCTTGCGCTCTTCTTGTGTCACCAGAAGTTTCTTCATTGCCCCTTCTCTGTACTCTTCTAATGCCACCAATCTCTGAATGGGGGGTTCAACTCCGATGGTTTTGATTCCTATTTCTTTTCTGATAATGAACTCAAATGGTGCCAATGCCTCTTTTCCATAAACTAAGCGAAATGGGGTCTCGCCTGTGGTTCCCCTCTTCGTGGTTTTGAAAGCCCAAATTGCACCAATTAGTGCTAGTGGCCAAGAGCTTTGATGATCGAAAGATAATTTGCGAAGTAGTCCGATCAAAATCTTATTGGAGCTTTCTGCTTGACCATTTGCCCTTGGGTAGTAGGCACAAGATTTTTTATGAAAGATTTTGTACTTGTCAAATATAAACTGGAGCAATTGATTTACAAAATGTGTGCCCCTGTCACTAGTAATTTCTAGTGGGCAACCAAATCTTGAGAAAATACATTTATACATAAATTTAGCTATTGTTAAAGCCGTGCAGTCCACAGTAGCTTTAGCCTCTATCCATTTAGTGGCATAACATGTGGCCATCAAAATATACTTTTTACCTCCTGGTTGCCCAGTTGGGCTAATTGGCCCTATGAAATCAAGACCCCATCGTTCAAATGGGAGCCATCCTGTAGATATGACCAATGGTTGGAAATTCAATCTGGTTGGCATGGGAGCACATCTCTGGCAGATGTGGCATTCCTTAGAAAACTTGATTGCATCCTTGAAAATATGAGGCCACCATAAACCTTTGTGGATGATTCTATGAGCCAATTCTTCCCCCTTTAGATGTCCTTCATTGTGTGCAGCCTCTAGCAGAAGATTTACCTCCTCTGGATAGACACACCTTCTCAATATATCATCCTGACAGTATTTATATAAATTTCCATTTATAAGAGAATAGGCTTTGGTTTTTAGGAGCAGTCTTCTCTTTTCTACAGGTGTCAAGTGTTCTGGGGTCTTTCCAGTAGTGAGAACATGAAGAATTTCCTCATACCAACCATTCCGAATTGTTACTAGGAAGAGATTGCTATCTACTAGTTCATCATTGATACCTGTTGCCGTTTCACTCATTTCTGTCCTGGACACTTGATCTGCCATGTAGTGCTCTTTTCTTGGCTTAATATGAATATCAAAATTAAATTCTTGAAATAGGAGTAACCATCTCCAGATCCTTCCAGCTACTCTAGGCTTGTTTATCAAATACTTCAAGGGCTGATGATCAGAAATAACAATGAAATGTACACCAAGGAGATAATGTCGGAACTTCTGAAGAGCAAATACGATAGCCAAACCTTCTCTTTCCGTTGTACTGTAATTTCTTTCAGCTTGGTTGAGTAGTCTGCTTGCATAAGAGATAGGTCTATCCACTTTGTGAGATGATGGTTGTGCTAGAACTGCACCAACAGCATGAAGACTAGCATCTGTATGCACATGAAATTCCAATGACCCATTAGGAACACTTAAAAGTGGAGCAGTACATAGCCTCAACTTTAGTTCACAAAATGCTTTGTCAGCTTCAGCACTCCATGAGAAAGGGATCTTTTTGCTGGTAAGCCTTGACAAGGGCTTAGCAATTTCCGAATACATCCTAATGAATCTTCTGTGATACCCTGCATGGCCCAAGAAACTTTGCACTTCCTTTGGGCTTTGTGGAATTGGCATGGAAAGAATAGCTGTAACCTTTGCAGGGTCAACAGTTATACCTTCCGCAGATACTATGTGACCAAGAAGAGTGCCCTTAGTGACCAAAAAGTGACATTTATCAGGATTCAATTTCAAACCTGTTTTGAGACATTGCTCAAAAATTTCTTTTAGGTTTTCCAAATGGTCATGGAAATCTTGAACTGCTGCCCTTCTATCAGTACCTGAAAATACTGAAAAGTCATCCATGAAAATGCGTAGAAAGGTTGTTAACCATTTGCCCAATATCAGATACATCGTTCTATTAAATGAAGCCGGTACATTCTTCAAACCAAAAGCCATTCGAGTATAGACATAAGTGCCCCAGGGAGTGACAAAGGCTGTTTTGTCCCTATCATCAGGATGGATCACTATCTGATTGTAGCCACTAAAACCATCCAAGAAACTATACAAAGTGTGACCAGCTACTTCTTCAAGTACTTGCTCTGTGAAGGGCTGAGGAAATCCATCTTGAATAGTCACTTTATTCAAAGCACGAAAATCAACACATACTCTTATTTTTCCACTATTTTTCTTCGGCACAATAACCATAGAAGAAAGCCACCTGGAATGTTCTACTGGCACAATTATACCTGCTTCTTCTAATTTTGTAATCTCTGCTTTTACCGCCTCTGCATACTTCGGATTGAGTCGATATGGCCTACTTCTTACAGGCGCGGCTCCCTCAACTAAGGGTATCCGATGTAACCCAAGCTCTTCTGGTATCCCTGTTAGATCTTTGTAGGACCATGCGAAGACTGTTTTATAAGTAAAAAGCAAAGAAGTTACCTTCTGTAGCAAAGGAGGATAATGCCACAACCAGGATGCCAAGTGAACTATTTGAGGGTTCTCTTCATCCCCTAATTTTACTTCTTGAACCAATGTTTCAGAATTGGTCTTGCTTGAGAAATCATCTCCACTATATGCAGGAGTGGATTTTAATTTATATTTTGCAACATGTTCTTTCATCAAACCTTGAGGTATATCTGCAAAAGGGAGATCTTCTCTGCTCTTAGCCTCTTCAAAGATTGTATTTTCCTTCAGTTGCTCATTCTCCAACACCTTGTGGTCTTCATTGCCCTTTTCTGTAATTTCCTTATCTGCAACTTCTTCCTCAATTTCATTGATCTCCACTGTGCAACACTCTGCACTTCCCATCATCCAATTTAACAATGTATCATCTTCTTGGGGTAGTGAGGGCATTACCTGAGTATCCATAGTATATCCAGTAGTTTTTCCTGAGTCAAATCCTTCTTCCAAATGTAGTTGCAGTTGGCTATTGGTATTTGTTGAAATCCATAGTTTATTTTTTCCCCAATCTTGCAAAGCTTTTGCTTGTCTCAGCCAAGGTCTCCCCAGGAGCAAAGGATAGGAAGTCTCCTGTGGAAGTGCAATAACAACAAAATCCAACACAAAGTGGCAACCCTATACTACCATCAATACCTTCTCAATAATGCCTAGAGGCGCAACCCGATGTTGATCTGCCAATGTAACCGTGAATGGTGCCAACTTGGTGGGGTTCAATTTCAGCTTCTTCATTGTAAAATCTGGCATTAAATTGATACCAGAGCCTCCATCTATGATCACACCTGTGAGAGTTTCATCCTTTATACAAACAGATAATCTTGAGCTTTGGTAGTCTGCTAAGGGTGCAGGGGGAAAATCAACCATGAAACCATCTATACTAGGTGATTGGACCAAGTGAGCAGAGTGTATAATCTTCAGTAAGTTACTTCTTATTTTTGAATCCATCCTTATAAGTTCATATAGACTAACCTTGTGATGAATACCTTTCAAGATCTGTTCAATGTTTACCTCCTGAGTGTTTTCTTGTAGTCTTGTTGGTTGGCCCTTTAGAGAAGTAGTCATTTCTTCATAAGCTCCTTCAATTTCCACTTGGTCCTTCCATCGAGACTTCTTTTCTTCCTCTTTATCCTGAAATCTTTGTCGTTCATCTCTCTGGGTTGCAGCTGCTTGCCTTGCTCTAGTCATCATGGGCATAGCAGAGGATGAAACAGCATAAGTCTGAGTGGTTTTTCCTTCTTCATGTGGAGAGACTGCAATCATGTGAATTGGAGCAGGACGACCTCTTGGGCAATCTTTGGTATAATGATCATTGGCCTCTGGACAATGTTGACAAGGAGGTGCATCTTCTGGGAGGGAACACCTATTTTGCATGTGACCATATTCACCACAATGATAGCACATCAAGGGTCTATTATATCTAGGCTTTGCAAGCCTATTCTCCTCTCTATTAGATGTATTTGAAGTGCTAGCATAGTATGAATCCAAAGTTTGAGGGTTACCTCTCTGCTGTGTACCCTTGAGGTAATAGCAATCTCTGGCTTCATGCCCATCCTTCCCACAAAATTGACAGCTTACCTTATTGGGACAATTAGCATTGGAATGTCAATTGTTGTTACAAATCGTGCACCAAATTTGTCTCCTTATATCCTGAGTGGTCCTCAAATCTTCTAACTCACGGCGAAGTTGAGCTACTTGATCATCAGTGCGACGCAGTGGTGGCAAGACCTTCTCTTCTTGTTGATTTTGTTGCATCTTCAATGCTTCCAGTTCCCTCCTTAGTTGCTCAATAGGATCCAGATCTGCAGCATACTTTTGTTGTGTATCCCCCTCAAAATGTTGCCTTGCTTCTTCAATGCGTGATGCCGCTGCAACAAAATCATTGAGGGTGGCATCCAATCTAAGGGACTCATGAAGCTTCTGCTGAGATGACCTTGGCAGAGCCTTCTCTATCCACTTTTTAACCAAAAAGTCACCTGGAGCATGTGGCAGACGTGCAACAAGTGCTTTTGTTCTAGTGTGAAGTTCATGAAAGGATTCACCTCGTCTTAGCTTCAAATTCTCTAGCTAATCTAGAGCTCTTTCCGAGGAATCACTTGGTCAGAATGTCTGTGAGAATGCCGCCTTCAAAGCCTCCCATGTAGTGAAATGGCCATCTGCATATTGACTATACCATTTATCCGCAAGACCCTCCAATGTGGATGGAAAAAGTGCCAGCATTGCATCCTCTCTATTTTGCAAGCCTCTTCCACGGCATAAAGAGATGAATCTCCTCACATGATCATAAGCATCCTCATAAGCTTGTCCCTTGAAGGTAGGGAATTTGATATTTAATCTGGAGAGCAAATGAGAGAGATCCTCCATCTGTACTGGTGTTTCTTCGGATGTATCTGAGGAGAAGTCTAGAGTTCTCCTATACCCCTCTTTTGACAATGGTGTCGCACCCAAATCAATAGATAAATTTAGGGAGGACAGAGGGGAGGTAGAGTTACTAGCCGTGGTTATTGCTAACTTGTTAAGGCTCCTCCGAACACGAAGAGATTCCTTATCTTCTCCTGTATGGGTCATGTACCTATTTGCAATTGCAATACGGCAAAACACCTCTCACAGAAATGCAAAGGTCCCGCCGGGCGTACCAAACTGTAGAGGAGGTACTGGGGTATCCGCTTTTAACAAAGGCAGAGAGTGAACATTAAACACGTCCACCGCTTTTAACAAAGGTAGAGAATGAAGATTAAACACGTCCAGTACGTCACCTACTCAAGGGGGGTTCTCTTTAGGGAAGTATACCCTTTAACATTTCTGTGAGCAGGCAGACAACAAGAATTGTACAGAATGGTAAATGCTTCAGAAAATATGGACAACAAATGACCAAGGAAGACCAATCACTTCTTGATTTGATTCAGATGATTACAAGGTTGGTCAAATGCTCAAAAGTGCAGGCTTAGAAGGCTAACATGCCATCCTAGAAATAAATAAGCTCAATGCTCAGAATCTTCTCATCAGCTTAAGGGGCTAATTACATGCAGTCTAACTCAGAACAATACAAACGGTAGAATTTCTCAAGAGAATAGGGATTAATCAACACACTGACTCGCAGAAAGGAAAATAAATCCAAGCTACTCTCTTACACTATGGCACTCATAGCCCTCCACTGAGAAGCCTACCCTCTGTATACACACTATAGAGTAGCTCCTACAATAGGCTTGAAACCACCAAGTGCAAGTGAGGACTTCTGCACGTATACACGAACCTCTGTATCTCTAAAATTGTTGTATCTTGTACATGTACTCCAGTGTACTCCAATGAGCACAAATCCCTTGATTTTATAGGCCCCAATAGGCCAAGAGAGCCTTGCCGAATCTTCACGTCCACTGATCACGCGCCTGGTTAGTCACCCAAAATTGGAGGGTAGGTCAAATATTCCACTTGATTTGAATTAGATCCACAAAAATAGGTAGTCGCCGTGAATGGTTGGTGGCAAAAAAGCTTTTCCCTGCTTCCACTTTTAATAACTTACTTTTACCTTTCACTTGTCATCTGAGATTCCCATTTTGTGTTGTTTTGGTTTCCTCACAGATTTAATCCTCGACATTTGAATGAAGTTGATTGGTCTAACTGCTTATCCCTTGACCAAGTGCATTTAACATTGCATGAGCAGCATTACCAACCCAGACAGCCCTTCCATTGGCATCAAAGACTTTGTTACATTTAATCCTTATTGAAGAGGTTGGCCGTTGTGCAACAAAAAACCTCAGCAGCTTCTAAGGAGACTTTCAATGGAGGCATGTATTTCTCATATATGCTTCGACTCTGTTGCTGATGTGATAGCCAATAGGTCTTTGGGTTGAGAATCCTCTGTCCACTTAACAGGTTCAATGTGCGAGTGAGAATACGTATGTGTGTGGGTGTGTGTGGGGGTGTGTGAGTGGAAGTGTGTGTGTGGGGGTGTGTGTGTGTGTATATGTGAGGATGTGGGTGTATGTGTGTGAGTGTGTATGTGTTTGTGTATGCATGTGTGTGTGTACTGTTGGAGTTTATTGACCTCCAAAGTATAGCAGGAAGTAGGTGGAACCCCCTAGGAACAAGTTGACCTTCTCACAAACTTCATCATAGAAAACCAGTCATGCTTGCAGAGCTTACTACTCTCTACTCACTCAAAATTTTTTAAAACTGTTTTAACCACATATACTAGAGACCAAGAGCTTTCCAATGAGCCAAAGAACACTCAATTTGGATAAATAGTCAATGATCTATGACCTCTGCAATATGCAGCTTTAATGGAGACCTTGAAACAGAGATGAACCTGAGGACATACATCACTTGCAGAGACTACTGCTCTTAACTCACAACTCCAATGAATCTGAAAATTTCCAGAATACAAATAGACTTGGAGAGCTTTCTAACAAGCCAAAGAACACATGATTTGGATACATATACAAGGAGCTATGACCTCTGCAAGTTGGATGTTTAATGGAGACCTTCAGCAGGGATAAAAAACAGAGAACACACACTACTTGCAGAGAGTGTTGCTCTCAGCTCACAAATCCAATGATTATGAAAATTGGTACTATGAAAGTAGACAAGAGGAGCTTTCAAATGAGCTATCAAACATGTAATTTGGATATATAATGAGGGAGATACAAGCTCTGCAAGCTCTGCATACAAAAACTAGAGTAGCATAGAGATACTCTCTTGGACATCCCACAAGATCACGACTTTTCTCCTCTTTTTATAGCATGGGAAACTAATCTAAAACCTTCCTAATACATCTAAATTCGTGGTAGACACTTGGATGGAGGTATTACATGACTCAAGTGCTCAAATAAGCAAAGTATTGATGGACTTTGAGAACTAGCCACATCGACCTTCCACTAGGACACCACTGAAGCTCCCTTGTGACTCACTAATTTGACTCACCATGTTCTAGAACTCACGTGGTATTTTTGCTACATTTTATGAATAATATGAGCCTTCTTGAAGTATTTGAAGACTTCCCAAAGGTATTTACATAATTTGAAACTTGTACCCTACATAAAACAAATGTTCGCAACATTCTCCCCCTCAAGTTTCAAAGGGTATTTCCTTCATGCCAAGAATATAGTTGAATCTTTGAAGCTTTGGTCCATCCAAGGATTTGGTGAAGATATCTGCAACTTGATCCTTTGTTCCAACAAAAGAAACCTGCACTTCATTGTTCATGGCCTTCTCTCGAACATAATGATAGTGAACCTCTATATGCTTTGTTCTAGCATGAAAAATAGGATTTGAGGTCATATGAATGCTGCTCAAGTTATCCCCATATATCAGTGGTACATCAACCTGCACATTCAAGTCATGAAACAACCTTTTAAACCACATAACCTCAGTAGTAGCCAATGCTAAACCTCTATACTCAGCCTCTGTAGAAGATAAAGCAACTGTAGGCTGTTTCTTTGAACTCCATGTTAATGTCTTGTTTCCTGCTATTACCACATATCCACTTGTGGATCTTCTGTCATCTTTGCTTCCAGCCCAATCTGCATCACTAAAGACTTTAAGAGTTAGATCAACATCATGACTATAAAATAATCCTTCGTTCATGGTACCTTTCAAATACCTAAGCACTCTTTTCGCTGCATGCATATGAGGTACTCTAGGTTCATGCATAAACTGTGACAATACTCCCACTGCATAACATATATCAGGTCTAGTTTTTGTTGCATAAATCAAAGATCCTACCATGGATCTATATACATTCATATCATGCAACTCATCACGTTCCTTTGCACTCAGCTTTACATTACATTCCATTGGAGTAGAAACAAATTTACATTCCTGCATACCAAACCTTTTCAGCATATCACATATATACTTTCTCTGTATCAACCACATACCTTCATCGCTATACACAATTTCAATCCCAAGAAAGTATCTGAGCAAACCAAGATCTGAAATTTTAAATTCCTTTCCCAAATTACCTTTTATCTCATCAATTGCTTTTGCATCATTCCCTGTAATCAACAAGTCATCCACATAAATGCATACATAGACACACATGCCATCTACATGTTTTACATAAAGTGAAGGATCAGCATGACTCGCTGTGTATCCTTGCAGCATAAGATACTTTACCAACCTTGCATTCCATGCCCTTGGTGCCTGCTTAAGACCATACAATGCCTTCTTTAACCTGCATACATGATTAGGATATTTTGCATCCACATAACCATCTGGTTGTGACATATACACTTCTTCATTTAACTCACCATTAAGAAAGGCATTTTTTATATCAAGTTGATATATATTCCACCTTTTACTTGCAGCTAAAGCCAACAAAGTTCTCACTGTTGCCATATTTGCTACTGGACTAAATGTTTCCTCATAGTCCACACCTTGAGTTTGATTATATCCTTTTGCTACAAGTCTAGCCTTATATCTAGACACACTACCATCACTATTTCTTTTAATCTTAAAAACCCACTTGCAACCAATTACCTTTTGCTTTGGTGTACTTGGAACTAAATTCCAAGTCGTGTTATCATGTAGTGCTTCCATTTCTTCTCTCATTGCTTTCTCCCACTTTTCATCTCCTTTGGCCTCATCATAACATGTGGGTTCATTTTCCTGCTCAACTTTTGTCATAAAAGCATAATGAGTATTCATGAAAGATTCATAAGTATACCTTTGAGGTTGCTTACTTACTCTTGAAGTTCTTCTTACCTCCAATGTAGATGCTCTTCCTTTCTTATTAGGAACCTTTGATGATTCTCCATACTCACATACATCACTAATTTCCTCTCCTTCATCATTAACTTCAACAAGTTTGAGTTTACCTTTACTTTTAACACTTGGAGGTGACTCTTGCCTTAATCTTCCATTGAAAGGTGATCCTCTTTCTTCATCTAGACCACTCCTTTCATCATTTAAACTTCCTGATGGCTGAACTATGCATTCATCTCCTTCAACCACACCTTCTTCATTTTCATCCATGACCTGCAAACAATTCTTATCTGCATACCATGAAAGTGATTCATCAAAGTTTACATCTCTTGACACAACAACCTTATTGGTATGAGGATTATAGCATCTATATCCTCTTTGAGTATCTGCATAACCAATAAATATACATTTTTCTGATTTTGCATCAAGTTTAGATCTCACCTCACTAGGTACATGTACATAACATACACAACCAAATACTTTCAAATGACTTACACTTGGTTTCCTTCCATGCCATACCTCATATGGTGTCAAATGATGAACTCCAGCAGTCGGAACTCTATTCATAATGTAAACACTTGTGCTAACAGCTTTAGCCCAAAAATAATTAGGCAAACACATATCATTAAGCATACTTCTAGATGCTTCTGCTATGATTCTGTTTCTTCTTTCTGCGACTCCATTTTGTTGTGGAGTATACCTGCATGTAACTTCTCTTTTGATACCTTCATCATACAAAAAATCAGTAAAAGCTTGAGAGAAATACTCTCCCCCTCCATCAGACCTTAGCTTCTTAATATACCTTCCTGTTTGCTTTTCGACATATGATTTGAACTTCTTGAAACAATCAAAGACCTCACTCTTATGTTTAATGAAATACACAAATGTCATTCTACTATGATCATCAATGAATGATACATAGTACTTATTACCAATCAAGGATGCCTCTTTAGTAGGTCCCCACACATCTGTGTGTATGAGATCTAGCAAACCATCACTTACATAACTTGAATGCTTGAAAGGTTGTCTACTCTGCTTACCCATTTGACATGCTTCACAAAGATGCACCATATGTTGCTTAGTAAGATCAGGTAATCCTTCAACAATCCTCTTCTTTGATAGCTCCTTTAACCTGTGTACATTCATGTGTCCAATCCTTTTGTGCCATAGATCAAGCTCTGCTATTCGATGCATACCATAAGAGAAATAGTTTGTATGATTTGGGTTTACCTTGAATGTAAACAATCTACCTTGTTTTTGACCTCTAGCAATTATCCTCCTTTGCTTTGGATCCTCAATGAAGCAACCTGCATGATTAAATCTCACTTGTAGACCTTTTTCTACCATTTGACCAACCGACATCAAATTCTTAGTGATCGTTGGCACATAAAGTACATCCTTCAAGCAATTTTTCTTGCTCTTATCCTGCATAACAACATCTCCAACCTGCATAATCTTATGTGTTGTATCATCTCCTGTTTCAACATGACCTTTACATGACGGATTATGCATATTAGAAAACCATGAAGCATCATGAGATATGTGATTAGAACAACCACTATCTACATACCATACATCACTATTGGAATTCATCTTAGTTTCTACATTCATCATAAGAAGAGAATCATAATCATCACCTTTACCTTCAACTGCATAATTTCCTTGTTGTTTACCTCTTCTTGAATAGCCTCCTCTTCGATTACCACCTTGATTATTTTCATTTTGATAACAATCTTTGGCATAGTGTCCATACCTTCCACATATATAGCAATTGTTCTTATTATCTTCACTCCTTTGTCTTTGGTTGTAGTTGTAGTAGCCTCTCGTACCTCTAGCGCTTGATCTTCCTCTTCCTCTTGTGTTGAAGAAGCCACTTGAAGTCCTTTGATCATCGATCCTTCTTCCTCGACCTCTATTTGAACCTCTTCCACCTCTGTTTCCACCTCTTGATGATCCTACATAAAGAGCTTGTCCTTGAGATCCTTTTTGATTTGAAGTAGAACCATTTAGATTCATCTCCTCCGTGACCATGAGGGCAATAAGTTGATCAAAATCTGGTAATTCTCCTCTGACATAAACTGAAGTAATGAAGGGTTTCCATCTCTCATCATCTTTGAGTCCGTTGAGAGTATGTGCAACCAAGTCGTCGTCCTCCACATGAGCTTGAATTGATCCTAGTTGATCTGCAATCTCTTTAACTTTCAATATGTAATCATTGACCGATGTCCTTGTATCTTTCTTTATGTTATTCAACTCATTTTTGAGTTGAATCTTCCTTGCTCTTGTACCTGTAGCATACAACCTTTCCAATGCAAGCCAAACATCTCTACTTGTGTCTAGATCTTGTATGTGTCCTACCATTGAATCTTGAATATTTTGTGATAAAATGAATATAACCCTTTTGTCTCTCTCATTCCAAAGTCTAAACTCCCTCAATTGTTGCTGATTTGGGTCCTCTGGTAATGTGGGTTTGATATCTGTGCCGTCAATCAAACCATACAAGCCTCTACCTTGCAAGTATGCTGTGATTCTAAACTTCCATGCCTGATAATTGGTCTTATCAAGCTTCTCTATTTGTGCATGTTGGTCTCCCATAATACAAATGCTAAGCTTCCTCCTTTAAGCCTCCTTTCCAATGTGTGTGATGAGAAGAAATATAATATTTACCTTGTAAATGAGGTATGTGCACCTTTCTTTGCTTGGATGTTGCTTCAGATGCCTCCTTGCAATCTTCTTCTACCTTTGTGTAGTGTTGATGATGAACTGCTTCTTTGATAGCTTCAAATTCTTCGTCAAGGTATGATAACCTTCTCCAAGCCTCCAAGTACTTGCTCTGATACCAATGTTGGAGTTTATTGACCTCCAAAGTATAGCAGGAAGTAGGTGGAACCCCCTAGGAACAAGTTGACCTTCTCACAAACTTCATCACAGAAAACCAGTCATGCTTGCAGAGCTTACTACTCTCTACTCACTCAAAAGTTTTTAAAACTGTTTTAACCACATATACTAGAGACCAAGAGCTTTCCAATGAGCCAAAGAACACTCAATTTGGATAAATAGTCAATGAGCTATGACCTCTGCAATATGCAGCTTTAATGGAGACCTTGAAACAGAGATGAACCTGAGGACATACATCACTTGCAGAGACTACTGCTCTTAACTCACAGCTCCAATGAATCTGAAAATTTCCAGAATACAAATAGACTTGGAGAGCTTTCTAACAAGCCAAAGAACACATGATTTGGATACATACACAAGGAGGTATGACCTCTGCAAGTTGGATGTTTAATGGAGACCTTCAGCAGGGATAAAAAACAGAGAACACACACTACTTGCAGAGAGTGTTGCTCTCAGCTCACAAATCCAATGATTATGAAAATTGGTACTATAATAGTAGACAAGACGAGCTTTCAAATGAGCTATCAAACATGTAATTTGGATATATAATGAGGGAGATACAAGCTCTGCAAGCTCTGCATACAAAAACTAGAGTAGCATAGAGATACTCTCTTGGACATCCCACAAGATCACGACTTTTCTCCTCTTTTTATAGCATGGGAAACTAATCTAAAACCTTCCTAATACATCTAAATTCGTGGTAGACACTTGGATGGAGGTATTACATGACTCAAGTGCTCAAATAAGCAAAGTATTGATGGACTTTGAGAACTAGCCACATCGACCTTCCACTAGGACACCACTGAAGCTCCCTTGTGACTCACTAATTTGACTCACCATGTTCTAGAACTCACATGGTATTTTTTCTACATTTTATGAATAATATGAGCCTTCTTGAAGTATTTGAAGACTTCCCAAAGGTATTTACATAATTTGAAACTTGTACCCTACATACAACAAATGTTCGCAACATGTACGCATGGGGGTATGTGTGAAATTATGGGGGTGTGTGATTGTGTATGTATGTGTGCTTGTGCATGAGTGGGGTGTGTGTGTAGGGATGTGTGTGTGAGAGTGTATTTGTGTGAGGTTATGCATGTGTTTGTGATTATGTGTGTGTGCGTGCATGTGCTTGTGTAAGGGTGTATGTGTGTATGTGGGTGAGTGATAGTGTGGTCATGCATGTGTGTATGTGTGGGTGTGGGTTTGTGTGGGTGTGTGTGGGGGTGGAGGACGCGTGGGGGAAGTGGTGGAGGAGGGCGGAGGGGTGTGTGGGGTGTGGGGTGGATGAGGGGAAGGAGGCGGACTAGGAAGGACTAGGGGGGGCGGCGCTTGCGGGTGGCGGGGACCTGCGGGGGGGGAGGGTGGGTGTAGGCGGGAGGGTGTGGGTGGTGAGGGTGGCGGAGAGAGGAGGGGGTGTGGGTGTGGGCGGAGAGAGGAGGGGCGGGGGGCGGATGGTGGGGGGCGGAGTGGGGGTGGCGGGGGGCGGATGGCTGGGGGCGGAGTGGGGGTGGCGGGGGGCGGATGGCGGGGGGCGGAGTGGGGGTGGCGGGGACCTGCGAGGGGTGAGGGTGGCGGAGAGAGAGGAGGGGGTGTGGGTGGTGAGGGTGGCGGAGAGAGGAGGGGGTGTGGGTGTGGGCGGAGAGAGGAGGGGCGGGGGGCGGATGGCGGGGGGCGATGTGGGGGTGGCAGGTGGCGGGGACCTGCGGGGGGGGGGGAGGGTGGGTGTAGGCGGGAGGGTGTGGGTGGTGAGGGTGGCGGAGAGAGGAGGGGGTGTGGGTGTGGTTGGAGAGAGGAGGGGCGGGGGGGCGGATGGCGGGAGGCGGAGTGGGGGTGGCGGGGGGCAGATGGCGGGGGGCGGAGTGGGGGTGGCGGGGGAAGGATGGCGGGGGGCGGAGTGGGGGTGGCGGGGGGCGGATGGCGGGGGGCGGAGTGGGGGTGGCGGGGACCTGCGGGGGGTGAGGGTGGCGGAGAGAGAGGAGGGGGTGTGGGTGGTGAGGGTGGCGGAGAGACGAGGGGGTGTGGGTGTGGGCGGAGAGAGGAGGGGCGGGGGGCGGATGGCGAGGGGCGGAGTGGGGGTGGCGGGGGCGGGGGCGGATGGCGGGGGGCGGAGTGAGGGTGGCGGGGGGCGGATGGCGGGGGGCGGAGTGGGGCTGGCGGGGGGCGGATGGCGGGGGGCGGAGTGGGGGAAGAGAGAGAAGAAGGGGGGGAAGAGAGAGAGAGAGAGAGAGAGAGAGAGAGAGAGAGAGAGAGAGAGAGAGAGAGAGAGAGAGAGAGAGAGAGAGAGAGAGAGAGAGAGAGAGAGAGAAACAGATAGAAGGAGGGCACGCGGGGGAGGAGAGAGAGACAGAGAGAGGTAGAAGGAGGGCACGCGGGGGAGGAGAGAGAAAAGAGAGAGAGAGATAGAGAGAGGTAGAAGGAGGGCACGTGGGGGAGGAGAGAGAAAAGAGAGAGAGATAGAGAGAGAGAGAAAGAAAAAGGGAGAGAGAGGGGGAGAAAGGAAGAGAAAGAGAAAGAGAGGGAAATAGAGAGAGAGGGTGAAATTGAAAGAGAAGAGAGAGAGAGAGAAAGAAAGAGAGGGAAATAGAGAGGGAGAAGGAAGAGAGAGAGGGAAAAAGAAAGAGAGAGGGAAAGAAATTGAAAGAGAAGAGGGAGAGAGAAAGAAAGAGAGGGAATAGAGAGAGAGAGGAGGGAAAGAGAGAGAAAGAGAGAAAAAGAGAGAGGAAAGAAAGAGATGGCGGGGAAGAGAGAGGGGAGGGGATTCTACACCCCTAATTTTGGGTGATTAACCGACGCGTGATCAGTGGACGTGAAGAATCGGCAAGGCCCTCTTGACCTATTGGGGCCTATAAAAACAATGGATTTGTGCTCATTTGGGGTACAATTTTAGAGATACAGAGGTTTGTGTATACGGGCAGAAGTCCTCTCTTGCACTTGGTGGTTTCAAGCCTATTGTAGGAGCTACTCTGTAGTGTGTATACAGAGGGTAGGCTTCTCAGTGGAGGGCTATGAGCACTATAGTGTAAGAGAGTAGCTTGGATTCTTCTTCTTTTTTGTGAGTCAGTGTTGTTGATTAGGTTCTATCCTCTTGAGAAATTCTTTGTATTGTTCTGAGTTAGTCTGCGTATCAGTGGCCCCTTATGCTGATGAGAAGAATCTGTTGTGTTAGAGTTATTTACTTTTAGGGTGGCTTGTTAGCCCTAAGCTTGCGGCTCATTAGCACAAAGTTTGCACTTTTGAGCATAACTCTGCCCAACCTTGTAATCATCTGATTCGAATCAAGAAATATATGGTCTTCTGTGGTCATTAGTTGATTAATATTTCTAGAGTATGTACAACTCCTCTGTCTGCTCACAGAAATGTTAAAGGGTATACTTCCCTAAAGAGAACCCCCCTTGAGTAGGCGATGTACTGGATGTGTTTCATCTTTATTCTCTACTTTTAATAAAGGCAGATACCCCAGTACCTCCTCTACAGTTTGGCACGCCCGGTGGGACCTTTGCATTTCTGTGAGAGGTATTCTTGCCCTATTACATTTGCAAGTAGGTACATGACCCATACACGAGCAGATAAGGAGTCTCTTCGTGTTCGGAGGAGCCTTAACAAGTTAGCAATAACCACGGCTAGTGAGTCTACCTCCCCTGTGCCTTCCCTAAATTTATCTATTGATTTGGGTACGCCACCATTGTCAAAAGAGAGGTATAGGAGAACCCTAGACTTCTCCTCAGATACATCCGAAGAAACACCAGTACAAATGGAGGACCTCTCTCATTTGCTCTCCAGATTAAACATCAAATTCCCTACCTTCAAGGGACAAGCTTATGAGGATGCTGATGATCATGTGAGGAGGTTCATCTCTTTATGTTGTGGACGAGGTCTGCAGAATAGAGAGGATGCAATGTTGGCGCTCTTTCCATCCACATTGGAGGGTCTTGCAGATAAATGGTATAGTCAATATGCAGATGGCCATTTCACTACATGGGAGGCTTTGAAGGCGGCGTTCTCACAAACATTCCGACCAAGTGATTCCTCGGAAAGAGCTCTAGATCAGCTAGAGAATTTGAAGCTAAGATCAGGTGAATCTTTTCATGAACTTCACACTAGAACAAAAGCACTTGTTGCACGTCTGCCACATGCTCTAGGTGACTTTTTGGTTAAAAAGTGGATAGAGAAGGCTCTGCCCAGGTCATGTCAGCAGAAGCTTCATGAGTCTCTTAGATTGGATGCCACCCTCAATGATTTTGTTGCAGCGGCATCACGCATTGAAGAAGCAAGGCAACATTTTGAAGGGGATACACAACCTAAGTATGCTGCAGACCTGGATCCTATTGAGCAACTAAGGAGGGAACTGGAGGCATTAAAAATGCAACAAAATCAACAAGAAGAGAAGGTCTTGCCACCACTGAGACGTACGGATGACGAAGTAGCCCAACTTCGCTGTGAGTTAGAAGATTTGAGGACTACTCAGGATATAAGGAGACAAATTTGGTGCATGATCTGTAACAACAATGGACATTCCAATGCTAATTGCCCTAACAAGGTAAGCTGTCAATTTTGTGGAAAGGATGGTCATGAAGCTAGAGATTGCTACTACCTCAAGGGTACACAGCAAAGAGGTAACCCTCAAACTTTGGATTCATACTATGCTAGTACTTCAAATACATCTAATAGAGAAGAGAATCGGCCTGCAAAGCCTAGGTATAATAGACCTTTGATGTGCTATCGTTGTGGTGAGTATGGCCACATGAAAAATAGGTGTTCTCTTCCAGAAGATGCACCCCCTTGTCAACATTGTCCAGAGGCCAAGGATCATTATACCAAAGATTGCCCAAGAGGTCGTCCTGCTCCAATTCACATGATTGCAGTCTCTCCACATGAAGAAGGAAAAACCACTCAGACTTATGCGGTTTCATCCTCTGCAATGCCCATGATGACTAGAGCTAGACAAGCAGCTGCAACCCAGAGAGATGAACAACAAGGATTTCAGGATAAAGAGGAAGAAAAGGAGTCTGGATGGAAGGACTAAGCAGAAATTGAAGGAGCTTATAATAAGATGACTACTTCTCTAAAGGGCCAACCAACAAGTCTGCAAGAAAACACTCAGGAGGTAAACATTGAACAGATCTTGAAAGGTATTCATCACAGGGTTAGCCTATATGAACTTATAAGGATGGATTCAAAAGTAAGAAGTGACTTACTGAAGATTATACACTCTGCTCACTTAGTCCAATCACCTAGTATAGATGGTTTCATGGTTGATTTTCCCCCTGCACCCTTAGCAGACTACCAAAGCTCAAGATTATCTGTTTGTATAAAGGATGAAACTCTCACAGGTGTGATCATAGATGGAGGCTCTGGTATCAATTTGATGCCAGATTTCACAATGAAGAAACTAAATTTGAACCCCACCAAAATGGCACCATTTACAGTTACACTAGCAGATCGACATCGGGTTGCGCCTCTTGGCATTATTGAAAAGGTACGGATGATAGTATAGGGTTGCCACTTTGTGTTGGATTTTGTTGTTATTGCACTTCCACAGGAGACTTCCTATCCTTTGCTCTTGGGGAGACCTTGGCTGAGAGAAGCAAAAGCTTTGCAAGATTGGGGGAAAAATAAACTATGGATTTCAACAAGCACCAATAGCCAACTGCAACTACACTTGGAAGAAGGATTTGATTCAGGAAAAACCACTGGATATACTCTGGATACTCAGGTAATGCCCTCTCTACCCCAAGAAGATGATACATTGTTAAATTGGATGATGGGAAGTGCAGAGTGTTGCACAGTGGAGATCAATGAAATTGAGGAAGAAGTTGCAGATAAGGAAATTACAGAAAAGGGCAATGAAGACCACAAGGTGTTGGAGAATGAGCAACTGAAGGAAAATACAATCTTTGAGGACGCTACCAATATAAAAGTATCAGAGAGGGAAGATTATGAACCTAAGAGCAGAGAAGATCTCCCTTTTGCAGATATACCTCAAGGTTGGATGAAAGAACATGTTGCAGAATATAAATTAAAATCCACTCCTGCATATAGTGGAGATGATTTCTCAAACAAGACCAGTCCTGAAACATTGGTTCAAGAAGTAAATTTAGGAAATGAAGAGAACCCTCAAGTAGTCCACTTAGCATCCTGGTTGTGGCATTATCCTCCTTTGCTACAGAAGGTAACTTCTTTGCTCTTTACTTACAAAAGTGTCTTTGCATGGTCCTACAAAGATCTAACAGGAATACCAGAAGAGCTTGGATTACATCGGATACCCTTGGTTGAGGGAGCTGTGCCTATAAGAAGTAGGCCATATCGTCGCAATCCGAAGTATGCAGAGGCGGTAAAAGCGTAGATTACAAAACTAGAGGAAGCAGGTATAATTGTTCCAGTAGAACATTCCAGGTGGCTTTCTTCTATGGTTATTGTACCCAAGAAAAATAGTGGAAAAATAAGGGGTATGTGTTGATTTTCGTGCTTTGAATAAAGTGACTATTCAAGATGGATTTCCTCATCCCTTCACAGAGCAAGTGCTTGAGGAAGTAGCTGGTCACACTTTGTATAGTTTCTTGGATGGTTTTAGTGGCTATAATCAGATAGTGATCCATCCTGATGATAGGGACAAAACAGCCTTTGTCACTCCCTAGGGCACTTATGTCTATACTCGAATGGCTTTTGGTTTTAAGAATGCACCGGCTTCATTTAATAGAACAATGTATCTAATATTGGGCAAATGGCTAACAACATTTCTACGAATTTTCATGGATGACTTTTCAGTATTTTCAGGTACAGATAGAAGGGCAGCACTTCAAGATTTCCATGATCATTTGGAAAATCTAAAAGAAATTTTTGAGCAATGTCTCAAAACAGGTTTGAAATTGAATCCTGATAAATGTCACTTTTTGGTCACTAAGGGCACTCTTCTTGGTCACATAGTATCTGCTTAAGGTATAACTGTTGACCCTGCAAAGGTTACAGTTATTCTTTCCATGCCAATTCCACAAAGCCCAAAGGAAGTGCAAAGTTTCTTGGGCCATGCAGGGTATCACAGAAGATTCATTAGGATGTATTCAGAAATTGCTAAACCCTTGTCAAGGCTTACCAGTAAAAAGATCCCTTTCTCATGGAGTGCTGAAGCCGACAAAGCATTTTGTGAACTAAAATTGAGGCTATGTACTGCTCCACTTTTAAGTGTTCCTAATTGGTCATTGGAATTTCATGTGCATACAGATGCTAGTCTTCATGCTGTTGGTGCAGTTCTAGCTCAACCATCATCTCACAAAGTGGATAGACCTATCTCTTATGCCAGCAGACTACTCAACCAAGCTGAAAGAAATTATAGTACAACGGAAAGAGAAGGTTTGGCTATCGTATTTTCTCTTCAGAAGTTTAGACATTATCTCCTTGGTGTACATTTCATTGTTATCTCTGATCATCAGCCCTTGAAGTATTTGATAAACAAGCCTAGAGTAGCTGGAAGGATTTGGAGATGGTTACTCCTATTTCAAGAATTTAATTTTGATATTCATATTAAGCCAGGAAAAGAGCACTACATGGCAGATCAAGTGTCCAGGACAGCAAGAAGCGAGAAGGCAACAGGTATCAATGACGAACTGCTGGATAGCAATCTTTTCCTGGTAGCAATTCGGACTGGTTGGTATGATGAAATTCTCCATGTTCTTACTACTGGAAGGATCCCCGAACATTTGACACCTGTAGAAAAAAGAATACTTTTGAAAACCAAAGCATATTCTCTTATAAATGAAAATTTATATAAATACTGTCAGGATGATATATTGAGAAGGTGTGTCTATCCAGAGGAGGTAAATCTTCTGCTAGAGGCTGCACACAGTGAAGGACATCTAAGGGGGGAAGAATTGGCTCATAGAATCATCCACAAAGGTCTATGGTGGCCTCACATTTTCAAGGATGCAATCAAGTTTGCTAACGAATGCCACATCTGCCAGAGGTGTGCTCCCGCGCCAACCAGATTGAATTTCCAACCATTGGTCATATCTACCGGATGGCTTCCATTTGAACGATGGGGTCTTGATTTCATAGGACCAATTAGTCCAACTGGTCGACCTGGAGGTAAAAAGTATATTTTGATGGCCACATGTTATGCCACTAAATGGATAGAGGCTAAAGCTACTGTGGAGTGCACGGCTTTAATAGTAGCCAAATTCTTGTATAAACGTATTTTCTCAAGTATTGGTTGCCCACTGGAAATTACTAGTGATAGGTGCACACATTTTGTAAATCAATTGCTCCAGTTTATATTTGACAGGTACAAAGTCTTCCATAAAAAATCTTGTGCCTACTATCCAAGGGCAAATGGCCAAGCAGAGAGTTCCAATAAGATTTTGATTGGACTGCTTCGCAAATTATCTTTTGATCATCAAAGCTCCTGGCCACAAGCACTGATTGGTGCAATTTGGGCTTTGAGAACCACGAAGAGGGGAACCATAGGCGAGACTCCATTTCGTTTAGTTTATGGGAAAGAGGCATTGGCACCGTTCGAGTTCATTATCAGAAAGGAAATAGGAATCAAAACCATTGGAATTGAACCCCCCATTCAAAGATTGGTGGCATTAGAAGAGTACAGAGAAGGGGCAATGCAGAAACTTAAGGTAACACAAGAAAAGCGCAAGAGATTGCATGACATGTATCTGAGATCCAATGAAGTTCAGGAAGGGTCCATGGTTTTAGTGCATCAGGTTCCAGCAATTCAAACTAAATTGGCACCCAAATGGGTAGGACCATATAAGGTTATCAAGGTATTACCACATGGTGCAGTGCATCTGGAAGATTTGCAGGGAAAAAGGATTCCCCTGGTCAACATCTCCAGGGTGAAGAAGTATCTAAACTAATTCGACTTGGAAGGATTTCAACCACTGTACATACCACATGTCATTCAAGTTTTGGGCAGTTATTTCGTTTATTCAATAAGCGGATAAGAAGAAAATTGCACCGAGGCGGTGCAAAATCCTGATGTGGGGGTCTGTAGTACACCTCCTTTCTCTCTCTCTGTTGTGCTATTTTTCTCTCTTTTTCGGGGCAAGTTCATGGCATCAGTGACGGAAGCCTACAACCAGGTTGTTCTTCATGGGGGCTCATGTCATGCAAGGCTTCTGAAGGTGTGATTGGCCTTTGGAATTGAATTTGAATTGTTGTTGATGATGGCGGTATTCGATCTCATTCTTCCTTCTCTCTTTCTCTCTCTCTCTCTCTCTCTCTCTCTCTCTCTCTCTCTCTCTCTCTCTCTCTCTCTCTCTCTCTCTCTCTCTCTCTCTCTCTCTCTCTCTCTCCCGTCCTCCCTTCCTCTCTCTCTCACGGCCTACCCCCTCCCCTTCTTTCTTTTCTCTCTCTCTCTCTCTCTCTCTCTCTCTCTCTCTCTCTCTCTCTCTCTCTCTCTCTCTCTCTCTCTCTCTCTCTCTCTCTCTCTCTCTCTCTCTCTCTCTCTCTCTCTCTCTCTCTCTCTCTCTCTCTCTCTCTCTCTCTCTCTCTCTCTCTCTCTCTCTCTCTCTCTCTCTCTCTCTCTCTCTCTCTCTCTCTCTCCTCCCCCGCCCCCGCGTGCCCTCTCTCTCTCTCTCTCTCTCTCTCTCTCTCTCTCTCTCTCTCTCTCTCTCTCTCTCTCTCTCTCTCTCTCTCTCTCTCTCTCTCTCTCTCTCTCTCTCTCTCTCTCTCTCTCTCTCTCTCTCTCTCTCTCTCTCTCTCTCTCTCTCTCTCTCTCTCTCTCTCTCTCTCTCTCTCTCCCTCTCCCTCTCCCTCTCTCTCTCTCTCTCTCTCTCTCTCTCTCTCTGTCTTTCTTCCTCCCCTCCTTCTCTCACCTCCCCCGCCACCCCCGCTGACCCCCCCGCTGACCCCTCCCGCAGCCCCCCGCTGACACCCCCGCTGACCCCTCCCGCAGCCCCCCGCCACCCCCGCTGACCCCCCCGCTGACCCCTCCCGCAGCCCCCTGCCACCCGCGCTCACCCCCCCCCCCCCCGCTGACCCATCCCGCCATCCCTCCGCAGCTTCCCCCGCAGCCACTCCGTCGTAGCCCGCAGCCCCCACAGCCCGTAGCCCGCAGCCCGCAGCCCCCACAGCCCGCAGCGCGCAGCCCCCGCCAGCCCTCCGCCCCGCTGCCTCCCACACCCCCCGCCCCCGCTCACTCCCACGCTTTCCCCCCTTCTCCACCTATCCCTCATGCACGCATGACACATGCATGCACACATGCACGTCCACACATACATGCACACATGCGCACATTCACATGCATTCACACATTCACCCACACACGCAAGCAGCACACACACATGCTTGCACACATGCTCACATGCGCACGCACTCATACATGCATACCTATGCACAATCACATACACACACATCTTTACATATACATCTACTGTCACACACACACACACATTTCCACACACACACACCCACTCCCACACATACACACATCCCTACACACACACGCACTCGCATATACTCAAATACATATATACACTCCCCCGCGCACACACGCTCACGCTCACACCCGTACAAACACATACACCCCCACACACACTCACACACATGCAACCCATGCACCCCATACTCACACACATACCCTTACACACTCACATACACACAAGTGCACACACACTCACACTTTCACATTCACACATACCCCCCATGTGTACACACACATTCACACACACACACATGCACACACAATGACACAGAGAGCACCGTAATTCAAACCTTGGAACGGAGGTCAAAACCTACACAATCTGGAACAGCAATTCTCTAAAAGGCATGAGATCTCAACAAGGACAAAGGAGAAGAAATATGACCTTACAGAAGAGAATAATGATGGGAGTCAGAAGATTTCTGTGTGCAAGGTAAAAAGTGAAAGCAGGGAAAAGTTTTTTTTTGCTACCAACTATTCAAAGCGACTACCTATTTTTGTGGATCTAATTCAAATCAAGTGGAATATTTGACCTACCCCCCAATTTTGGGTGATTAACCGGCGCGTGATCAGTGGACGTGAAGAATCGGCAAGGCCCTCTTGACCTATTGGGGCCTATAAAAACAATGGATTTGTGCTCATTTGGGGTACAATTTTAGAGATACAGAGGTTTGTGTATACGGGCAGAAGTCCTCTCTTGCACTTGGTGGTTTCAAGCCTATTGTAGAAGCTACTCTGTAGTGTGTATATAGAGGGTAGGCTTCTCAGTGGAGGGCTATGAGCACTATAGTGTAAGAGAGTAGCTTGGATTCTTCTTCTTTTCTGTGAGTCAGTGTTGTTGATTAGGTTCTATCCTCTTGAGAAATTCTTTGTATTGTTCTGAGTTAGTCTGCGTATCAGTGGCCCCTTATGCTGATGAGAAGAATCTGTTGTGTTAGAGTTATTTACTTTTAGGGTGGCTTGTTAGCCCTAAGCTTGCGGCTCGTTAGCACAAAGTTTGCACTTTTGAGCATCACTCTGCCCAACCTTGTAATCATCTGATTCGAATCAAGAAATATATGGTCTTCTGTGGTCATTAGTTGATTAATATTTCTAGAGTATGTACAACTCCTCTGTCTGCTCACAGAAATGTTAAAGGGTATACTTCCCTAAAGAGAACCCCCCTTGAGTAGGTGACGTACTGGATGTGTTTAATCTTTATTCTCTACTTTTGATAAAGGCAGATACCCCAGTACCTCCTCTACAGCTCCAATAAGCCAAGAGGGCCTTGCCGATTCCTCACGTCCACTGATCATGCACCGATTGATTGCCCAAAATTAGAGGGGTAGATCAAATTTTCCACAAGTCTTGAATTGGGTCCTAAACAATAGGCAGTTGTCATGAATGGTTGGCGGCAACAGTCATTACTCCACTTTCACTTTTATCATTTCCACTTTTCGTGCTACTTTTGCATGCAATCTGAGATCCACATGTTGTGCCGCCCTTGATATTTGAATGATCCTGAGAAGCACCTTCCTTACATCATTTTCTATACTTGCTTGTGACCCTTACATATGATGAATGGTCATGCTTCAACTCACATATAATAGTTCCCGAATTCTTCATAAGCATCCAACCACCCTCAATTGGTGTTGTCATATGATAGCTTTCAAGATTTGCATATTCCCCTCAGCATCACAAGAAAATGCCAGCATAACATATGTGGGTGTCTCTTATACATTGGCAAATTCAAACATCTATGAGATGAGCCTCTAACTTGGAGCGTTATGATACAGAGTATTTTAGGAGACATTTTGGTGCACAACTCCTGATGCAAGGTCCTTCAACATCAAGAATGGAGCCCTTGGTGAGGATTGGGGGGTACGCGGGGGGCTGAGGGGAGGGTGGTGAGGGGTCGGGAGGGGGGGGGGTGAGGGGAGGGTGGTGAGGGGTTGGGGTCATCGGGGGGGCTGAGGGAAGGGGTTGGGGTCATCGGGGGGCTGAGGGAAGGATTGTGCACCTCGATTCATGTTTGGAGCTACATATGATCAAAATTTCGGATAGAATCCATTGTTGAGCGGGACAACAGTGGATATTGGTTTGACATCTCGCATCCAACCAACATGTACAATAGTTTTTCACTTTGTTTTCCACACTCTAGATTAGATTTTCTTCATAAGAGTCAATTGTCCAAGTCTTTTATCCAAAAAAGCCAAAAAAATTATAAAAACAACAAAATCATGGAACATGATGAGAACATTGAGCATGTGATTGAGACATCTCATTGTTTCTCTACTCTTGAGGAGTTAGAGTTATGTCTTCAACAAAATTCTAATTCCCATATTATTCTTATTTCTTCCCTTGATGAGTATGCTCTAATCCAAGAGTATGCTCTCAATGTTGACAAGTGCTCAAAATTTAACCAAACACATGATGCCTTAGTTGAAACAAAGTACAAAACTGTAGACAAAAAAATCAAACCCATAGCTCAACCATTACCTCAAGGAAGTAATGAAAAAATTATTGATGTGAAAAATGATCCAACTCTTCGGGATAAGAAAAACATAGGACATACATTCACGGATGAGACAATCAAACAGGTGAAAATTGGTAGAGATGATGACTTTCTTTTGCCAGTAGAGAGAGATAAATTTGAGGGAGTCATACGTAGCCATGGAAAAGCCTTTACTATGTATCCTCATGAGATTGGTTGTGTAGATCCTAAGCTAGTTGCACCCATGATAATCTTTACTATTCCACATATTCCATGGAATCTTCGTCCTATACCTGTTCCAAAGGCTCACTTACCTGAGCTAATGAAACTACTTAAGGAGAAGATAAACATGAGAATTGTAGAGCCATCTTTTGCACCTTACTCAAACAGATGGTTCACTGTGCCTAAAAAGAATGGGAAACTACGTTTTATTCAAGATCTCCAACCCGTCAATAAAGTCACCATAAGGAATGTAGGAACAGGACCCATTGTAGATGAGTTTGCTGAATCATTTTCAGGACATTCTATCTATTCAATGGGTGATTTATATTCTGGATATGACCAATTCCAGTTAGCAATTGACAGTCGTGACATAACCACAATGAAAACTCCTTTAGGCTTAGTGCGAATGTGTACTTTACCTCAAGGAGCGACTAATTCTATGGCTCATATGATGAGTGCTATGAATATGGTCTTACATGACTTTATCCCTCATATAACTATGCCATTCATTGATGATATTCCAATTAAAGGGAGTGAGGAACGTGTAAAGGACATTACTTTAGATTCATCGGGATGTCGTAAATTTGTTCTTGACCATATCTCTGATTGTGAAAGAATATTTCAACGATTTGAAGAGGTAGGTCTCACATTTTCCATAGAGAAATCTGTTTTTGGTGTCAACGAGGTACTTATTGTTGGACATTTATGTGGCCATTATGGTCGAAAGCCATACCCACAAAAAGTTGATGCCATTAGCAAGATTTCTGAAACATGTAACAACGTGAGTGAGGTACGTAGATTTCTTGGTGCTTGCATCTTTTATGTTATTTGGATCCCTCACTTTGCTCATGTTGCTGATTGTCTTTATGACTTGTTGAGGAAGAAACGAAAATTTATTTGGACTGACAAACACACTCAAGCTATGCGTAAATTGAAGAAATTATTGCTTGAAGCTCCCATCCTTAAGCGTGTAGACTATTCTGCTAACAAACCTATTATATTGACTGTTGATACTAGTCCTATTGGTATAGGTTGGGTCATAAGTCAAGATGATAGTGAAGGGAATAGATATGCAATTAGGTTTGGTGCCAAAATTCTACATGAAACACAACGAAAATATCCACAGATCAAACGAGAACTATGGGGTATGGTAACAGCTTTGAAAACAGACAAAGAATATTTCATTGGTGCAAATGTCAAAGTTGAGACTAATTGTTTGCCTCTCATTGGAATGATAGCCAATTGTTCATCTCCTGATATAGCCATGCTTAGATGGATCTCATATATTAAGTTCATAAATCCTGAGTTAGTTCATATTTCAGGTAAGTCAAACTCAGTTGCTGATATGTTATCGAGAGCTAGATTTGATGATGATCTTGAAAGTGATCTAATAAAGAATGTGAATTTAGTTGACTATGTTCCACATATATATGAGTATGAGAAATTTCATGAGTCTGAGTACGAAGATGAATGGAGAGACATAGGAAAGTATCTCAGTACACTACAACCATTACCTAGCTGGACTACGAATAGATTCTGTAACATTAGGAAACGAGCTTATAACTTTTTCCTATGTAATGGTTATCTTTGGAGACATGCTAAGGGTAAGGTTAAGAATCCACAACGAGTCCTAGGAAAGAGAGGTCTTCAATTGCAAGTAATGAAGGAAATGCATGAGACATTATGGGCAGGTCATAAAGGATTTTTTGGAACATATGAAAAAAATAGAAGTACCTATTATTGGCCTAGGATGTATGTTGACATTAGTAGCTATGTTTCTACATGTTCTACTTGTCAACTTCATTCATCAGTCAAACATAGAGATCCGTTGCATCCTACTTATCCACCTTGTATTCACTACAAGTGGGTAGTAGATCTTGTAACTATGCCTAAAGGTATTGACAAAATGCGTTACATTGTACTTGCAAGAGAAGATTTAACTAATCATGTAGAGGGACGTGCATTACGATCTAAGACCACTTACAATGTTTGCAAATTCTTGCTTGAAGATGTCATAAGTCGCTTTGGGTACATAGAGAAAGTAGTTGCCGATCGTGGAGAGTTAAATGCGAGAGAAGCTAAAGAGTTCTTTGAGCGTCACGGTATTCGTTTGTCTCTCACTACTGCATATAACCCAGAGGCCAATGGTAAAATAGAGAGAGGGCATCCACCTATTGTGAAAGCCATATCTAAAGCATGTAATGGTGACATCAAACAATGGCCTAAATTCTTACCTTTTGCACTTTGGGCAGATAGAATGACATGCACACGTACTACTGGATATATGCCTGCTGAACTCATGTACTGTCAAAAACCATTGTTTCCAATTCAGTCTCATATTTCTGCATGGTCAAATTTTCCTTGGTCTGAAAGCATGTCTACTGAGGATTTTTTGAGTTTGCGTATTAAACAGTTAGAACAAGGTAAATTAAGACTTGATGATGCTGTTGAAAAATTAAGAGAATCTAGAATGAAGAACAAGCATTATTTTGATAAAACTCATCGATTGCGTCCTAAGCCAATTGAAGTAGGAGATTGGGTGCTCATTTATGATAGTACATTTGACTCTCAATATGATGCACGCAAAAAGCTCACTCAACGGTGGTTTGGGCCATACATAGTATCAAAAGTCAACAACAATGGTACGTATGCTCTTTGTGAATTAAATGGTGTTGCACTAAAAACTTTGATTGCAGGTAAAAGGATAAAGTTATTCAAGAAGCGTGATAATGACGAGTACATTTTGGATGAGGACATTGAAGAAGATGACAACAATGAGGCCGATTCATAAACAGGAGTATCCATGTTATTATAAAAAAAAAAAAAACATCATTAATTTTCAAGTTCATGTTGCTTTGTTTTTTTTTTTTTTCCAAGTTCATTCTATTTTTTTTTTTCCATGCTTGTTTCATGCATGTTTTTTTCAGTCTTTGCATTGCATTGCATATCCACATCACTTGAGTCAAAAAAGGGCAAATGATGATTTCTCTACTTGTGTAAAATTGTATCTTAAGTAGTAACTTATCTACTAAGAAATTGATTATAATCTAGGATTGTGGAAAGATAGGGCATGTAGATTTGGAGGTTTATTTTGGTGACAAGACTTTCATATATAAACATGCATATGTATCCTGTATCGAAAGCATAATTGTTGAAATCCTAGCTCCTGCTATTGCATGTTTCTACATCTTTAGTCCACCTCACAGCACTTGTATCGGAGTTTAAACGACTGTTCTCCGTCATCAAAAATGGTTGTACCTTGTATCGGGGTTTAATTTTTCCTCATCAAAAAAAACAAAAAGCTACATGTTACCAAGAAGTTTACACTTTCTTCCACCCCAAAAAAGTGATCGTAACCATAAAGTTGCCGAATCATCATCATCATCATCAAAAAAAAAAAAAAAAGAAAGAAAGGGGAGCAAGCCAAAGGAGGATAAAGAGGCATAGTAGAATAAATCACGGGCTATATAGGCAGATTTATGCATTAGTGGAGTTTAGTTAGATTTCCTTGCATGCTATTAGAGAAAGAGCATATTCATTTTTATAAAGGAAAGGAGTTGATCTAAAATAAGCTAAAGATGAAAGATGTCTCTTGAAAATCCTAAATCTTTGTTTATAATCATATTTAAGGTAGATTGCTTTATGAAAAAGGTACAAAATTTTCTTCAAGATGAGAGGAACTGATGCTTAAAACGACTCAATATATCCACTTCCACTTCATATTGATGCTTGTTTTTTTTCTTTCTTGTTGCCAATGTTGCTTGTTCACTTGCATATATGTTGCCTATTTGTTCATGCATATTCATGTTGCCTGTTTCAATTCTTTCTTTCATGCAAATTTTGCTTCATGTCACGTTACCTACTGATTCATGCATATAATCAATTTTCCTTCCATCTTTCTTATGTTGCCTATAAAAGAATTTTATGCCTGGAACATTTTGTTTTTCAGAGATGCTAGAGTGGCGCTTCCGGAGGAATCGCAGGTTTAGTGGAGGCGAATGTCGTCGAGATTTGCTCTCCTCTCTCACTTGTGAAGGCCTACAAAAAACATATTTGGCGAAGGTAGCCAGAATTCCCCGAGAAGTCCAGGATGCATCAAGGATGTCAAAGGAAGGTCACATACAAAGTTTCAAAGAAATCAAGAAAGTCCATGGTAGCGGTCAAAGCCGGTCAAAGCTGGTCAAAGTTGGGAAATTAGGGCAAAAATTTCATTGTCACCAAATTAGATGAAAATCTATATACTTGTAAAGATTGTCAAAGGCAGTCTATAGCCCAAATTTCAGCAGAAAATGGATTTTGTAGCACATTGATATGCTATGTTCATTTTGTAAAAATGTAATTTTTCTAGTTTGACCCTACAAATTCTTGTATAGAAAATTATGTTAGCCATATGGTTTGGCATGTATAAAGATCATATGTGGCTACATATTTGTACAAATTTTCAAGGCTATCAGAGCTTCCTAGACACCTTAATGCCACCTTGCAAGCTTCCAAATGTAGCAAACTTGTACAAGTTTGACTACATTTGGAAGCTTGCAAGGTGGCATTGAGGTGTCTAGGAAGCTCTCATAGCCTTGAAAATTTGTACAAATATGTAGCCACATATGATCTTTATACATGCCAAACCATATGGCTAACATAATTTTCTATACAAGAATTTGTAGGGTCAAACTAGAAAAATTTCATTTTTACAAAATGAACATAGCATATCAATGTGCTACAAAATCCTTTTCTGCTGAAATTTGGGCTATAGACTGCCTTTGACAATCTTTACAAGTATATGGATTTTCATCTAATTTGGTGGCAATGAAATTTTTGCCCTAATTTCCTAACTTTGACCAGCTTTGACCGGCTTTGACCGCTACCATGGACTTTCTTGATTTCTTTGAAACTTTGTATGTGACCTTCCTTTGACATCCTTGATGCATCCTAGACTTCTCGGGGAATTCTGGCTACCGTCACCAAATATGTTTTTTGTAGGCCTTCACAAGTGAGAGAGGAGAGCAAATCTCGACGACAGCGGGGGGCTGAGGGGAGGGTGGTGAGGAGCCAGCGGGGGTTGAGGGGAGGGTGGTGAGGGGTCAGCGGGGAGAGTGGGGGCGGGGAGAGAGAGAGAGAGAGAGAGAGAGAGAGAGAGAGAGAGAGAGAGAGAGAGAGAGAGAGAGAGAGAGAGAGAGAGAGAGAGAGAGAGAGAGAGAGGGGTGCGCGGGGGGCTGAGGGGAGAGTGGTGAGAGGTGAGCGGGGGGCTGAGGGGAGGGTGGTGAGGGGTCACCGGGGGGCTGAGGGGAGGGTGGTGAGGGATTAGCGGGTGGCTGAGGGGAGGGTGGTGAGGGGTCAACGGGGCGAGTGGAGGCGGGGAGAGAGAGAGAGAGAGAGAGAGAGAGAGAGAGAGAGAGAGAGAGAGAGAGAGAGAGAGAGAGAGAGAGAGAGAGAGAGAGAGAGAGAGAGAGAGAGAGAGAGAGAGACGGAGGGAGGGGTACGCAGGGGTCTGCGAGGGGAGGGGGGTCATCGATGGAGGGAGGGAGAGAGATTGATTGGTGGGCTACAGGGTGAGGAGGGGAGAAGAGAGAAGAATGAAATCCTGAAAGATAGACAAAGAGACCACCTTAGCTCCAGCTCCAAGGAGAAAGAGAGAGAGAGAGCTCAAGGGGTGTATTTCTGCACAAAAGAAGATGGCGCGGTGATGGAGCAAAAACGAGGAAGAGATAGATGAAACGGGGGGAGAGAGAAGAACATGTGCTAGAGTCATACACACGGATGACCAAACAATGTCCGATTTCAGATCTGTCTGAATCGGCCAGACCCTTGGATCATACTCTTACTTTATTACATTCTTGCTCCCTTTGAAAATATTTTCTTCCTCCAAAATAAAGCTATATACATATTGTACGCAACCCGAGCCTCATGCTAGAAGAACATGGTCATGTTCTAAAACTGGAAGAACATTTCTCATCTCTGTGGTGGTATCCCTTCCCAAATGATTCAAAAAACTATCTCATTTTGAACTTTGATGAACTGGACAAAGTACAAACTAGTGAAAGAATAATAAGCATGGATCTAAACACATCCCTAGCCAATTCACAGTTTCTGGATGTGTGATCTAGGCACAAACATTTGAACTAGGTGGATTTAAATTACTATTCCATTTCTAGGCATAACTAATGCATGGACTTAGTAATGAAGGTGGGATTCTTATCCCTTGCAAGATTTTGAGAACTCTTGATTCACTTGAATTTTCTTTGGAGCACTTAAAGTTTGATTGTCTCAAACATCTATCTTGGATGTTTGTACAATGGTTAGCTTTGATCCAACAGTTACTTGATTTTTTCACCCGACTAGAGGACTACTTTGTACAAATAGGTTTAAAAAATCCTATGTAAACTCTAGGAGAAAGTTTACCATTTCTGTTGAGTCAACCATACTAACTTGACCAATTCAATTTCAAAATGAAAAATTGTCCAACTCAGGACACTTTTCTCAAAGACTTTAACTGTAAGTTCTTGGCAATTGTCAATCTGAAGAGCAATTCCTAACCTCTCTATTCTAGAGTATACTGGACTCTAGGAAATGAATTGTGCTTCATGAATCAATTAAGATCCTCTACTTGGAATGTGTGTGTAGAGGAGGTACTGGGCTATCTCTTTTACCAAGAGTAAAGAATGAACACTTCCAGTACGTCACCTACTCAAGGGAGGTTCTCTTTAGGGAAGTATACCCTTTAACACTTCTATGAGCAGGCAAATAACAAGGATTGCACAAAGTGGTAAATACTTTAGAAAATATGAACAACAAATAACCAAGGAAGACCATACACTTTTTGATTCGAATCAGATGATTACAAGATTTGTCAAAGTGATGCTCAAAAGTTCATGCGGATCTTCTCATCAGCATAATAGGGCCAATTGTATGCAGACTAACGCAGAGCAATACAAATAGTGGAGAATTTCTCTAGAAAATAGGTCTTAACAATAACACTGACTCACAGAGAAGAACAACCAAGCCACCCTCTTTACACTATAGAGCTATTAGCCCTCCACTGGGAAGCCCACGCTCTGTATCCACACCACAGAGTGACTTTCTACAGTAGGCTTGAAGCCACAAAGTGCAAGAGAGGACTTCTGCACGAACGTAAATGTGTATCTGAACTAATGTACCCACCCAAAATTGTACCCCTAATGAGCACAAATCCATTGTTTTTATAGGCCCCAATAGGCCAAGAGGGCCTTGCCGATTCTTCACGTCCATTGATCACGCGTCGGTGGAGTGCCCAAAATTGAAGGGGTAACTCAAATATTCCACTTGATTTGAATTGAATCCACAAAAATAGGTAGTCCTCATGAATGATTGGTGGCAACTCCACTTTTAACAATTACCTTTTACCTTTTCACTTGCCATCTGAGATTCTCATTTTGTTGTTTTGTTATTTCCTCACTGATTTAATCCCGGGCAATTCAAATGAAGCCGATTGGTCCAACTGCTTGTCCTCATGGAAAGGCCCATGAATAGCATCTAGGTCATGCCTTGAATTTGTGAACAGAAGGTCGTATCCATATATAATAAAAACTCCCTTCTCAAGATCATTATTGCATCTAGGGTACAGAATCAAAACTGCCATCACCAAAGTGTGACATATCAAACACGTCCATTGACGACTATCAGTTCATCTTTTGTAAGCATTGAGCATTCAGCATCTGCGTTGGTTGCCTGAGACCTTAAAATCTATACTTAGCGTCGAGCACTGCCTCTTTGCAACTCATAACCTCCCCAAGAAACTGGTGCACCAGCACCAAAAGTTCCACCATTATTAGCAGCCGCACTAACCAGGATTCATCTGCATTCCAATGTACATCCTTGGTCACCAGGGATAGAGATGTCACAACCCATGAAATGTGGACCTCTTGCATGCCTAGCAAGAGAGAGAAAGGAGGGGTACTAAAGACCCCCACATCAAGCTTTTGCACCGTCCCTGGTGCAATTTCTCCCTTATTTTACTCATTTCAATGAGATCTAGTTCTACTAGAATTACTAAAAAGAAATACGGTATGTACAAGGCATGAAGTGCTTCCATTTTGACTTAATTCAGATACTTCTTCACCCTAGAGATGTTGACCAGGGGAATCCTTTTACCTTGCAGATCCTCCAGATGCACTGCACCATGCGGTAATACCTTGATAACCTTATATGGTCCTACCCATTTAGGTGCCAATTTAGTTGAAATTGCTAGAATTTGATGCACTAAAACCATGGACCCTTCCTGAACTTCATTGGATCTCAGATACCTGTCATGCAATCTTTTGCGCTCTTCTTGTGTTACCAGAAGTTTCTGCATTGCCCCTTCTCTGTATTCTTCTAATGCCACCAGTCTCTGAATGGAGGGTTCAATTCCAATGGTTTTGATTCCTATTTCCTTTCTGATAATGAACTCAAATAGTGCCAATGCCTCTTTCCCATATACTAAACGAAATGGAGTCTCACCTGTGGTTCCCCTTTTCGTGGTTCTGAAAGCCCAAATTGCACCGATCAATGCTTGTGGCCAGGAGCTTTGATGATCGAAAGACAATTTGCGAAGCAATCGAATCAAAATCTTATTGGAACTCTCTGCTTGGCCATTTGCCCTTGGATAATAGGCACAATATTTTTTATGGAAGATTTTGTACCTATCAAATATAAACTGGAGCAATTGATTTACAAAATGTGTGCCCCTATCACTAGTAATTTCTAGTGGGCAACCAAATCTTGAGAAAATACGTTTATACAAGAACTTGGCTATTGTTAAAGCCGTGCAGTCCACAGTAGCTTTAGCCTCTATCCATTTAGTGGCATAACATGTGGCCAACAATATATACTTTTTACCTCCAGGTTGACCAGCTGGACTAATTGGTCCTATGAAATCAAGACCCCATCGTTCAAATGGGAGCCATCCTGTAGATATGACTAATGGTTGGAAATTCAATCTGGTTGGCGTGGGAGCACACCTCTGGCAGATGTGGCATTCCTTAGCAAACTTGATTGCATCTTTGTAAATATGCGGCCACCATAGACCTTTGTGGATGATTCTATGAGCCAATTCTTCCCCCTTTAGGTGTCCTTCATTGTGTGCAGCCTCTAGCACAAGATTTACCTCCTCTGGATAGACACACCTTCTCAATATATCATCCTGACAGTATTTATATAAATTTTCATTTATAAGAGAATATGCTTTGGTTTTCAAAAGCAATCTTCTCTTTTCTACAGGTGTCAAGTGTTCTGGGATCTTTCTAGTAGTAAGAACATGGAGAATTTCATCATACCAACCAGTCCGAATTGCTACTAGAAAAAGATTTCTATCCACCAGTTCATCATTAATACCTATTGCCTTTTCGCTCATTGCAGTCCTGGACACTTGATCTGCCATGTAGTGCTCTTTTCCAGGCTTGATATGAATATCAAAATTAAATTCTTAAAATAGGAGTAACCATCTCCAAATCCTTCCAGCTACTCTAGGTTTGTTTATCAAATACTTCAAGGGCTGATGATCAGATATGACTATAAAATATACACCAAGGAGATAATGTCGAAACTTCTGAAGAGCAAATACGATAGCCAAACCTTCTCTTTCCGTTGTATTGTAATTCCTTTCAGCTTGGTTAAGTAATCTGCTGGCATAGGAGATAGGTCTATCAACCTTATGTGATGATGGTTGAGCTAGAACTGCACCAACAGCATGAAGACTAGCATCTGTATGCACATGAAATTCCAATGACCAATTAGGAACACTTAAAAGTGGAGCAGTACATAGCCTCAATTTTAGTTCACAAAATGCTCTATCAGCTTCAGCACTCCATGAGAAAGGGACCTTTTTACTGGTAAGCCTTGACAAGGGCTTACCAATTTTTGAATACATCCGAATGAATCTTCTGTGATATCCTGCATGGCCCAAGAAACTTTGCACTTCCTTTGGGCTTTGTGGAATTGGCATGGAGAGAATAGCCGTAACCTTTGCAGGGTCAACGGTTATACCTTCAGCAGATACTATGTGACCAAGAAGGGTACCCTTGGTGACCAAAAAGTGACATTTATCAGGATTCAATTTCAGACCTGTTTTGAGACATTGCTCAAAATTTTCTTTTAGATTTTCCAAATGGTCATGGAGATCTTGAACTGCTGCTCTTTTATCTGTACCTGAAAATACTGAAAAGTCATCCATGAAAATGCGTAGAAAGGTTGTTAACCATTTTCCCAATATCAAATACATCGTTCTACTAAATGAAGCTGGTGCATTCTTCAAACCAAAAGCTATACGAGTATAGACATAAGTGCCCCAGGGAGTAACAAAGGCTGTTTTGTCCCTATCATCAGGATGGATCACTATCTGATTGTAGCCACTGAAATCATCCAAGAAACTATACAAAGTGTGTCTTGCTACTTCCTCAAGTACTTGCTCTGTGAAGGGTTGAGGAAATCCATCTTGAACGGTCACTTTATTCAAAGCACGGAAATCAACACATACTCTTATCTTTCCAATATTTTTCTTGGGTACAATAATCATAGAATAAAGCCATCTGGAATGTTCTACTGGGACAATTATACCTGCTTCTTCTAGTTTTGTAATTTCTGCTTCTACTGCCTCTGCATACTTCGGATTGAGTCGATATGGTCTACTTCTTGTCGGTGCGGCTCCCTCAACTAAGGGTATCCGATGTAACCCAAGCTCTTCTAGTATCCCTGTTAGATCTTTGTAGGACCATGCAAAGACACTTTTATAGGCAAAAAGGAAAGAAGTTACCTTCTGTAGTAAATGCGGATAATGCCACAACCAAGATGCCAAAATGGACTAGTTGAGGGTTCTCTTCATCCCCTAAATTTACTTCTTGAACCAATGTTTCAGGACTGGCCTTGTTTGATAAATCATCTCCACTATATGCGGGAGTGGATTTTAATTATATTCTGCAACATGTTCTTCTATCCATCCTTGAGGTATATCTGCAAAAGGAAGATCTTCTTTGCTCTTAGGTTCATAACCTTCTACCTCTGATACTTTTATATGGGTTGCCTCTTCAAAGCTTGCATTTTCCTGCAATTGCTCATTCTCCAACACCTTGTGATCTTTATTGCCCTTTTCTGTAATTACCTTATCTGCAACTTCTTCCTCAATCTCATTGATCTCCACTGTGCAACACTCCGCACTTCCCATCATCCAATTTAACAATGTACCATCTTCTTGGGGTAGAGAGGGCATTACCTAAGTGTCCACAGTATATCGAGTAGTTTTTCATAGGTCGAATCCTTCTTCCAAATGTAGTTGCAGTTGGTTATTGGTGCTTGTTGAAATCCATAGTTTGTTTTTCCCCCAATCTTGTAAAGCTTTTGCTTGTCTTAGCCAAGGTCTCCCCAGGAGTAGAGGGTAAGAAGTCTCCTGTGGAAGTGCAATAACAACAAAATCTAGAACAAAGTGGCAGCCTTGTACTATCATCAGTACCTTTTCAAAAATGCCAAGTGGCGCAACCCGATGTTGATCTGCTAATGTAACCGTGAATGGTACCAACTTGGTGGGATTCAATTTCAGTTTCTTCATTGTAAAATCCGGCATCAAATTGATACCAGATCCTCCATCTATGATCACACGTGTGAGCGTTTCATCCTTTATACAAACAGATAACCTCAAGCTTTGGTAGTCTGCTAAGGGTGCAGGGGGAAAATCAACCATGAAACCATCTATACTAGGTGATTGGACCAAGTGAGCAGAGTGTATAATCTTTAATAAATCACTTCTTATTTTTGAATCCACCCTTATAAGTTCATACAGACTAATCTTGTGATGAATACCTTTCGAGATCTGCTCAATGTCTACCTTATGAGTGTCTTCTTGCAATTTTGTTGGTTGGCCCCTTAGAGAAGTAGCCATCTTTTCATAAGCTCCTTCAATTTCTGCTTGGTCCTTCCATCCAGACTTCTTTCCTTCCTCTTTATCCTGTAATCCTTGTTCTTCCTCCCTATGAAATCCTTGTTGTTCCTCCCTATGGATTGCTGCTGCTTGCCTAGCTCTAGTCATCATGGGCATTGCAGAGGATGAAACGGCATAAGATTGAGTAGTCATACCTTCTTCTTGTGGAGAGACTGCAATCATGTGGATTGGAGCAGGAGGACCTCTTGGGCAATCTTTGGTATAATGATCCTTTGCCTCTGGACAATGTTGACAGGGAGGTGCATCTTCTGGAAGAGAACACCTATTTTGCATGTGGCCGTACTCACCACAACGATAGCACATCAAAGGTCTATTATATCTAGGCTTTGGAGGCCGATTCTCTTCTCTATTAGATGTATTTGAAGTACTAGAATAGTATGAATCCAAAGTTTGAAGATTACCTCTTTGCTGTGTACCCTTGAGGTAGTAATAGTCTCTAGCTTCATGCCCATCCTTCCCACAAAATTGACAGCTTACGTTGTTGGGACAATTAGCATTGGAATGTCCATTGTTTGTCCATTGTTGTTACAGATTGTACACCAAATTTGTCTCCTGATATCCTGAGTAGTCCTCAAATCTTCTAACTCATGGCGAAGTTGGGCTACTTCGTCATCAGTGCGACGCAGTGGTTGCAAGACCTTCTCTTCTTGTTGATTTTGTTGCATTTTCAATGCCTCCAATTCTCTCCTCAGTTGCCCAATAGGATCCAGGCTTGCAGCATAATTTGGTTGTGTATCCCCTTCAAAATGTTGCCTTGCTTCTTCAATGCGTGATGTCGCTGCAACAAAATCATTGAGAGTTGCATCCAATCTAAGAGACTCACGAAGCTTCTGCTGAGATGACCTGGGCAGAGTCTTTTCTATCCACTTTTTAACCAAAAAGTCACTTGGAGCATGTGGTAGTCGTGCAACAAGTGCTTTTGTTCTAGTGTGAAGTTCATGAAAGGATTCACCTGATCTTAGCTTCAAGTTCTCTAGCTGATCTAGAGCTCTTTCCGAGGAATCACTTGGTCGGAATGTCTATGAGAATGCCGCCTTCAGAGCCTCCCATGTAGTGAAATGGCCATCTGCATATTGACTATACCATTTATCTGCAAGACCCTCCAATGTGGATGGAAAGAGTGCCAGCATTGCATCCTCTCTATTCTGCAGACCTCCTCCACGGCATAAAGAGATGAATCTCCTCACATGATCATCAGCATCCTCATAAGCTTGTCCCTTGAAGGTAGGGAATTTGATGTTTAATCTAGAGAGTAAATGAGAGAGATCCTCCATTTGTACTGGTGTTTCTTCGGACGTATTTGAGGAGAAGTCTAGAGTTCTCCTATACCCCTCTTTTGACGATGGTTTCGCATCCAAATCAATAGATAAATTTAGGGAGGGTAGAGGGGAGGTAGACTCACTAGTCGTGGTTATGGCTAACTTGTTCAGGCTCCTCCGAACACGAAGAGACTCCTTATCTGCTCGTGTATGGGTCATGTACCTATTCGCAAATGTAATAGGGCAAAATACCTCTCACAGAAATGCAAAGGTCCCACCGGGCGTGCCAAACTGTAGAGGAGGTAGTGGGGTATCTCTTTTACCAAGAGTAAAGAATGAACACTTCCAGTACGTCACCTACTCAAGGGAGGCTCTCTTTAGGGAAGTATACCCTTTAACACTTCTATGAGCACGCAAATAACAAGGATTGCATAGAGTGGTAAATACTTCAGAAAATATGAACAACAAATGACCAAGGAAGACCATACACTTTTTGATTCGAATCAGATGATTACAAGATTTGTCAAAGTGATGCTCAAAAGTTCATGCGGATCTTCTCATCAGCATAATAGGGCCAATTGTATGCAGACTAACGCAGAGCAATACAAATAGTGGAGAATTTCTCTAGAAAATAGGTCTTAACAATAACACTGACTCACAGAGAAGAACAACCAAGCCACCCTCTTTACACTATAGAGCTATTAGCCCTCCACTGGGAAGCCCACGCTCTGTATCCACACCACAGAGTGACTTCCTACAGTACGCTTGAAGCCACAAAGTGCAAGAGAGGACTTCTGCACGAACGTAAATGTGTATCTGAACTAATGTACCCACCCAAAATTGTACCCCTAATGAGCACAAATCCATTGTTTTTATAGGCCCCAATAGGCCAAGAGGGCCTTGCCGATTCTTCACATCCACTGATCACGCGCCGGTGGAGTGCCCAAAATTGAAGAGGTAAATCAAATATTCCACTTGATTTGAACTGAATCCACAAAAATAGGTAGTCCTCATGAATGATTGGCGGCAACTCCACTTTTAACAATTACCTTTTACCTTTTCACTTGCCATCTGAGATTCTCATTTTGTTGTTTTGTTATTTCCTCACTGATTTAATCCCGGGCAATTCAAATGAAGCCGATTGGTCCAACTGCTTGTCCTTATGGAAAGGCCCATGAATAGCATCTAGGTCATGCCTTGAATTTGTGAACAGAAGGTCGTATCCATATATAATAAAAACTCCCTTCCGAAGATCATTATTGCATCTAGGGTACAGAATCAAAACTGCCATCACCAAAGTCTGACATATCAAACACGTCCATTGACGACTATCAGTTCATCTTTTGTAAGCATTGAGCATTCAACATCTGCGTTGGTTGCCTGAGACCTTAAAATCTATACTTAGCGTCGAGCACTGCCTCTTTGCAACTCATAACCTCCCCAAGAAACTGGTGCACGAGCACCAAAAGTTCCACCATTATTAGCAGTTGCACTAACCTGGGTTCATCTGCATTCGAATGTACATCCTTGGTCACCAGGGATAGAGATGTCACAACCCATGAAATGTGGACCTCCTGCATGCCTAGCAAGAGAGAGAAAGGAGGAGGGGTACTACAGTCTGGCTTTCCAAAAATTAATTCATCTTGAACATGGTAGGAGAATGATCTCACGTGTGGAATCGAAGGCTTGACTATTTCATTTTAGTGTTTCTCTCTTAGGAAATATCTCTTTTCGTGAAAGTCACTTACTGTGGTTTCATCATGAGATAAGAATCTTGAAACCACAAAGAAACTTCTTAGAACTTTCGAAATTTTCTAAATAGAAGAGTGCTCATGGAACTTGGAAACGTAGCTGAAGTTATCATCCAATCTTGGGATGCTTGAGAAGTTACATAAATTACCTAACTAATCAACCAAAGCTTGTCATCATGACTTTCTAAGTACCACCTATACTTAGAGAAATCATTATAAGCTTATCTTCATGACTCCCTAAGTACATTTGGTACTTAGAGTCATTATACATCACAAAAGCTTTGTAAATAATTAAATTTTCTGGGTCATCAAGAAAACTTAATACTTAACTTTCTCCTAGTGCTTAATTATACCTAGTAAGACATCAAACATACCTAATTGTTATTAAGTATTTATTTTTGATAATGGAGTATCAACTTGGGAAGGAATCGACTTATTTCTTGAGCTACAAACTAGAACTAGCATGTCTTTGCAACTAACTAGTCCTCTATCTTCCCTAATGCCAAACCATGAGCTTTATAAAGTAAGCTAAATACTAAGAGAGTACATTATTATATCTACTTGCAAACAACATCCTTTTCTATCATGAAAATGCATGTACCTACATGCAAATGCATATGCTCACATGCGTATGCATGCATGTTCTTTGCATGCCCAAAAACTAATGCAACAATCATGCATGAACTTGATGCATAACTTTTCCTTGTACTAAGAATATATGTCATGCAATCTTGATGCATGTATATCCTTTCCTTTGTCTTAATGCACTGTGATATAAAAACATATCCTCATGGTACAATAAAAAAACTTACTCAATGGAAAGGAAATCTGAATTAAACTACCAAAATACATTGTTTGATGCATAAGGATCCCTTTTTTAAATCAAGCCTTTCCTTAATGCAAACTAATGCTTGAAATGAGAAGTGGATTTTTCATTATCCTAATCTAGACTTAATCGTTTGAAATCTTGGCTGTTTCAATGTGCATGTGGGATTACGTGTAGAATAATGAAAACAAGATAAATCAAGCATTAAGGCCAAGTAGAAACTAGAAAAGACTCAGCTTTGATCATAGCTTCATCCATCCTCTGATCCTTGCGAGGAGCCATCCTTCCATCCTCTTGAGCTTCATGAGTCTCCCAACATGTCCTTGGTAAAGAATCTCCTATTTATATAGTTGAAAAACTCCAAGAACGATCGATGTTTGGTGAGTTATAGCAAGTTTTGTATGTACTCTGTTGAATACTTAAAGAAATTGAAGAAAAATATTCACACTAGATGGAACTCCCTTGCTCTCTGTTGGTTAAAATGGATAGACATCCTATTTTGGAAGTCTGTAGACACTCTCTATTTTTCCTTGTCTATAGAATTATATTTAAATATAATACATCTCAACTCCACAGCCTATCTTCAGCGAAACTGGACATCATGGGCTCGATTCCCTTGAAGGACACTTTTCAAAGATTGTAATTCTAGATATGCTCAAAGTCACGCTTGTCCTCTTGGATAGTGAAGTGCATGCTATACTCAAAGTACCTGGTTGGAATCCCCCTAGTTGCAACCTTGAGCGATAATGCCTCAGTCCGAAACTCTTTCTTCTACTACACTAGGATCACCTTCAACAGTGTTTATTTAGCAATATAATTAAAGCTCACAGCACAATTTAACCATGAACGCTATAGGGCTCACAGTTAGAGCAATCGTTCACGAGGAGCAGGTGCCAAGTTCGATCCTCATTGAGAGGTTATTTGATGAGCAAACATACCTTTTGTTTCTGTTCTTTTGGACTTCTACAGTGAGAGAAACAAGATTGTATTAAATTAGTATGTGAATAGTTCACGCGAGCGGCCTATCGTGTTGGATAAAAGGATGCTCTTCCAATGTGCAGGTCCTCATTTCGAATCCGATCATCAATTGCAACAGATAGCATTTGTTTTTTTAGAATCTCCTCTTTTGCTCTTGTTGTAACAGAGCAAAAGTTAGATTAAGATAGTTTTCTCCATCTAGTTGAGAGCACGCAAGTGCCTAGTGTTCTTGGTTATGCTAGCGCCTTCATGAACTTTAGTTCCCATCAAAGTTTGGTCCAACAAAGGCACCACCTCTTGTTAACGGTATGATGAACATCTAAGTTCTCTTTGAAGTTGGGGATTTTGGATATTTTCTTACCATTGCTCCAATGGAGGCCGTCGAGGCAAGGAAGATCTTGTCGGTAGAGAAGGTGGGTAGTTGAGAGGTCCCACACTAAACACCTACCTTGAAAAAGAGTCCATTCCTCGAGGGTAATTCTATGTCTCCAGTCCAATTCTTCGAACCTAATCCATTGGCTGGTCTCTTGTTTCTAGAGTTGTTTTCACTTTTTGAAGCCCTTGTACCATAAGCGCTTTGTAGTTTGGAGGTTCCAAGGCTCCACCCTCCTAATGCCGCTGAATGGGAACCAAATGAGTCATTTTTTCTTATCCAAGCCACCCACTTCTACTCAGCACTGATTCTGATGATTTGTTTGGCCTTGTTCGAACTCTTCCATAAAGAACACATGAGGATAGAGCCTTTAGGGGACACCGGGTGGGGGGAGAAGAGAAGCATGAGAATCCCTATGTCCTTCCAACTAGGATGGCCAACTAAGGTAGGGTCTTCCATGTTTCTGAATATCAATTTAGCCCAAGAGGACTCACTATTGCTCCAAGCCTTGATAAGCCACTTTGTCGCCAGCTTGTCAGCCAACCCAACGATATCCAAAATACCCAAGCCCCTTGAGTCTTTCCAACTAATACGAGTTTCCCGTTTGATTTTTGGAATCCTCCTCCTATTGGGGTCCCCTGTCCAAAGGAAGTTTCTATAGGTTCTTTCCACTTTGACCAACTCTTTCTCCCTAGGTCTCCAACACGAGATGAAGTAAATAGTTGTTGAAAGAATAAATGTGTTAACAACCATAGCACGTCTTGCCAAGTTGACTTGCATAACTTTCCAATGATTTAGTTTGCTATCCAGCTTGGCTAGCACCCAGTTCCATTCTTGGTCCATTGTGATGTCGAAGCCCATCGAAATGCCGAGGACACAGAAGACTTGACCTCTAGGGATAACTTGACACCCCTGATCTAACAACAATTGGGGTGGAGGTCCACGGATTTCTCTGAAAGCAATTTTAGCGTGGTTGATTTTTGAACGTGACACCACACAAAAGGTGTTGAGGCAACTCTAGAACACCTCAATGCTATTCATATCATTATGTACAAAGGCATTCATGTCATCAGCAAAGAGTCTAGCAATCATTTGGCCATGATTTAGAGGTAGGGAAAGACGCTTGAGATTGTCAGAGTCCATGTGATGCTTTAATAGGCTATTGAGGCCGTGAGAGGCGATAGCGAAGAGTAGTGGAGCCAGAGGGCAGCCTTTCCTTATAGAGATTTTTAAACATATGGGCTTAGAGAGCTTACTCTTGATGCTTATTCTAGTTGAATCATTTCCAAGAAGAGTGGAAACCATCTTCGTGAACTTTTGGCTGCATCCAAGGTGTTTTAGTGATTGAAGAATAAAGTCCCATTCCAATCTATCATACTTTTTATCTAAGTCGATCTTAATGAATATGAGATCTTGTGCAGACTCCTCAACAAATGCAAGGCCTTCCCAAATATCGACAATTGCTTCAAGTATACATCTACCTTTGATAAACCCTTTCTTGTCCTCACAAATCCATGACTTTAAATGACAAGAGATTTTGCTGGCGATAACTTTGGCAATTATCTTGTATCCAGTTTAGAGCATAGTAATCGGCCACCAATTTTCAATTTTGTTCTTATCTCCCCTTTGGTGAATTAACTTGATGACACCATTATTAAGACACCCAGGGAGGGCACCAAAGGAGAGAGCCTCTTGCCACACCAAACGTAGTGGGGTGGCCACCTCATGCTTGAAGGACTTGAAGAACTCATTGGTGAGGCCATCAGAACCCGCACTTTTCCCATTGGGAAGATCATTAATAACCTCGATTATTTCGTTCTTAGAAATGTGAGCATCCAACGGGGAATTCATGTTCTGAGGAATTCTAAATTGAGCAACCCTCGAGATGGTTGCCATGGAGTCATGCCTATGTGGCCAAAGAAGAGTCGAGGCCCCGAGAAGATGGGTAAAGTACTCAACGATGATAGATCTGTTCTCAACTTCTGTGCTCTATTCGATCCCATTGTTATGGACCAAGAAGGGGATAAATTCCTTAGCTTTTTTCTTTTTGAGGATGTTTCAAATCTTTTTCGATGGTTTGTCAGCCTTCCCTGCTCACCAATCTTTGAAGAATATTTGAAGATTTTTCCTTTCAACCTCCTCCTCGAATCTTAGTCTTCCCTTGATTTTCAAAAGACCTTTTTCTCATTGCAAGTTACCTTTGTTCACTTCGTCTTCAACATGTGAGAGCCTCCGGTACACCATTTCTGTTATACTTTATGGAATACTTGGAATGAAGGTTTAATGCCTTAAGGATTTTAATGTGTGTTGTGTTTTGATTAGCAGGTGGAGATCCATGAGGGTATGAACAACTTCAAGTGTAAACAAGTGTGAATGCAAGAGGATTTATTCACATACTTTTTGGAGATATTTTTAGAGAATAAGTTATTAGTTATTTTTAGCTATTTTTAGCTATTTTTGTAAATAATGCAAAAGCACACTATTTTTAGTGTGGCTCTCATGTATCTTCCATCAAGGACATAATATGAATTGCCTATAAATACGCATGCTCTCATAGAGTGTCCATGAGAGCATGTGGGGGGAGATTGTACCCAATTTGGTGTCGTCTCTTTTTCTCTCTCTTACGTCTTGTCTATTTGCTGCGTATGTATATGCTCTGCGGGTTCCGATCGTCAACAGTGGTATCAGAGCTTGGACGTCCGCAGAGTATTTTGTGTCAAATTTGTTTTTTTTTGGTCATCATCTTCTTGATCGGAGATCACGGAGTTCTTCTGCGAGCGTTTCCTTTCTCAGGAGCGTTTCCCGAGGTCGGTTGTGATCTACAGCACGGATTTTCGTCCACGCGCTCAGTTATTTGGCGCGCTTTTCAGGAGTCTTCTCGGGCCTCGCTATTGTGAGAGAAGAAGCGGGAGTGTTTTGGCTTAAACCCTATTTGTTTTGATGTAATTATGAGCCATGCATACATGGCATGGACACAGGAAGCGTATTGGCCTGCAAAGGACAGAGGAAGCTCCGCTCTAGCTTCGGAGGACTGTTGTTTTTGTTTGAAATTATAGAATATAATGAGAATCACAGAGATTGCCCTCGTTCTCTGCCTTGCGCATATGATAGAGAGGCACTCTGTGAGCACGCTTTCAGAGCGCTGCCCTCGTGGCTAGTTATCACGAAGGAGCCGCCCCGAGGACACCAGAGCTACGACTCACATAGCTTTGATTAGACAATGAGAAGGCATCGTCTCCTTATATTCTGGATGATCTTTGAAGACAGTATGTGGGATATTCTTACGGAGCACGCGCCTGCAGAGGAGGAGTACACAGCTTCTGTATTCCCTCCTGAATTTGTCAGAATTCAAAAAGACTATATGGGATTCTTTTTCTTCTACGCGGGCTATTTGCCCAGATGACCGCTTCAAGTTCTTTTTTTTTTTTTGAAAAAAACAGGAAGTATAAAATTGATGCTAGAAAAAGATTACAAATCTGCCGATCTCATCTCAAGAGAGAGAGAGGGGAATCACTTGAGATAGTGATTGACATACTCAACAAGAAAAGTGATCAAGTCACTCCTAGGTTTAGAATACATGAGGAGGAGTTTGGCTTTCCAAACATTATAGCGGTTATTCTTCATTATCATAAAGGGGCTCATAGGGGCCACATGAGGACTTTGGCAAGAAGTAAGGTAGAGGTTGAGGATTTTTCTCAAGCCCATAAGACAGGAGAAAAAGTGATTTTTACAACTTAAACTGAATATGGCATTATTCCTATTTTTCCAAATAGACCAAAAGAGGTGGTTTCTGATAATTTGCCACAGAAGGATGTCCATGCCGCAGGACTCACCAATCAAAATATCTTTGCAACTGGGAATTTTGAGCCCCTGAAACTGACAGAAGGACCAGATGCCCTCCCAAAATTTGACAGCAAATTTACACTTGATAAATAAATGCTCCAAATCCTCTTCTTTCCCACAGAGTTTACAGAGACCAGCATCAATTTTATACTTCCTAGCATGGCTACCAGTCCAGACACCTTTGTGAAGAATGAGCAAATTAAGACTGGACTGTTTGTTGGAAAGAGGGAAAGCCCAGGCACACTGGAACCTATACTTCCATTGTAGGTGGGACCATTGAAGATCCCATTTGTTGTTGAGTTTGTCCAAGATCTCCTTTATGCTTCTGTCACATCTCCTGTAGGAGTTTAGCATATCCTCAGCCAGGACTTGGAGAGTAATCTCCTTCTTCCATAGGTTGGCCTCTAGCTTTTCCAGCAGCTGCTCTTTCTTATCCAGGAGTATCTGTTTACACTGCATAGACAAACCATCAGAATCAAGGATAAAATTGTTGGATACAACTTCACCTTCAACCATCAAGTCCTTCCAATGGGCAAAGCCTTTTTTCCTGCATTTGTTCCACCTGATAGGGAGGGACTGGTGGTTGGAATTTTCAGTCCAACCCAGCCACATCGACTCCTGCTCAATGAAGGAAAAATTGTTAGCAAACCAGATAGGGAGAGAAAAGTTAGCTTTAACTATCATCCAGGCCTTCCAAAAATTACATATAAGTTGGCTTCCCTTAGGGACAAAAACAACAGGAGAAGTAATCACATCCCAAAGAGAACAATCATCCCAACTCTTATTATTCTTAACACTGAACTTGTGAATATTTCTTTTGATCAAACAAGCCCAAAAGTCATTGGAGGAAATGGATCTAACAATCCACTTGGCTGCCATTTGAGTTGCCATCCTGGTAGGACATATGAGGCCAAGACCTCCTTCTATCTTCTTCATACAACAGGTATTCCATGCAACTTTGGGAATTCTTGAGCCTCCCCATAAAAAATTCCTAGCCAGAGAAATGGCCTGCCCCAACTGCTTTTTATTAGGCTGCCAGCAAGATAGAAAATAAGTCAGAGAAGGGAGGATATAATGTTTCAGAATAAAAGTTCTTTGAGACAGACTATGATCAACATAAGCCCATTTATGAATTTTAGCTCTAAACTTATCAAGCATCCAATTCCATCTCTGCTCATTGGATATGCCAAAACCCATAGGAATACCAAGGAGTCTGAAGATAGACCCTTTTTTAATAATATCACAACCAGCAGCCACAACACAATAAGGGATCTTATTATTAGTGGAATAAAAACCAGTTTTTTTATGATTGACCACAGAGCCACTGGCTGAACAGAACATCTCAAGACATCTGAGGAATTGATTAGCAGAATTTTCATCAGCCTGCATTAACATGTTAGTGTCATCTGCAAACATCTGGAGCCCCAGGGGAGAGTGAGCCTGGGGAATCATTAAGCCTGTTATTGACCCTTTGGACATGCTGTCTTTGACCAACCATCCTAGAGCATCACTGGCAATGGCAAAAAGAAGAGGGGCCAGGGGGCATCCTTGCCTGATGGACCTGCACAACTTGAAGGGGCTAGAAAGCCTACCATTGACAGAAACTTTAGAAAAAGCATTACCAAAAAGGATACTAACATACTTAATGAAATGTTTTCCAAGGCCAATGTCATGCAAAGATTGAAAAATGAAATCCCACTCAATCCTATCATACGCCTTATCAAAGTCAATTTTAAAGAAATAGGTATCAATATTGAGCTCATTGTAATACTCAAGCCCTTCCCAGATAGTAATAATATTGTCAAGAATAAATCTGGCTTTAATGAACCCTTTCTGTTCAGGAAGGATGATGCTATCCATAAGAGGACTCAGCCTTCTGGCTAAAATGGAGGCAAAGATTTTATACAGAGAAGTCAGGCAGGAGATGGGTCTCCAGTTATTCAAATCATCTTTGGGCCCTTTTTTGTGGATTAATTTGATCACACCAGTGTTGATAAAAGGAGAAAGGGAACCCCTTCTAGAGGCTTCTTGCCAAATCTTTAGAATTATGGGCACCATCTCTTTCTTGAAAGCCTGAAAAAATTCATAAGGCAGTCCATCATGACCAGGAGATTTCCCAGGCTTCAATTTGCTAATGGATTCTCTGACCTCACCCTCAGAGAGGGGCATGTCAAGGAGGGAGTCCATTCCCTGAGGAACCATTTTTTTCCTACAAAGGGCAATGGCAGCTCTTGCACTCCAGACAGTGTCACCTCTCTTGGGGGGCTGGGAGAATACATTGGCAAAGAACCTATGGGCAATCTGAATATTATCTTTCATGCTAGAAGCAAAATTACCATCTTTATCTTTCAACAGGGGGATGAAGTCCCTGGATTTTTTCTTTCTCAGCAAGTCAAACATATGTTTATTAGGTTTGTCCATTTTTCCTGCCCAAAATTCTCTAGAAGAGGCAAGGGCACCTCTAGCAAGGAGGTAGTCCACTTTCTTGACCTTTTCCTGTAATTCCAGAATTTTAGATCTTTTGGCATCCACATCAAGATTAGAATTTTCAAGAAGGTTAATCTCCTGACTAATCATCATCCTTCTCTTGTATCTGATATCTTTGGCTTTAAGTTTATAATACTTAATCAAATTCTGGATATCTTTAACAGTCCTCTCCCAAGCCACAAAAGGAGACAAGTCCATAGAAAAATGCAATTTAATAATATCAGAAATTTTCTCCTTCACAACAGGAATTTGAAACAACGAAGAGTCCAAATGGGGCCAACCGGACCTGTAGCTGGGGTTATTGAAGTACAGTTTAATAATCAGAGGCGAGTGATCAGAAAGAGAAAAGGAATGGTCAACAGAGCAACAAAAATTCCACAAGTCATGACTCCTGGTAGCATGCATATAAAATCTGTCCAGCCTAGCAGACAAAAAACAACTCTGATTCCTGTTATTCCAGGTGTGACCAGAGTTAACAGAAAGATCCATCAGATTGTGCTTATTAATCAGATTAAACCAGCAATGCTTTTCACTACCAGTAATAACATTATCACATTTACCAGACCTGTCACTACTATTAGTGACCATGTTAAAATCTCCAGCCAACCAGATTTCCCCATTTATTCTAGATATTTCTTCCCAGCATCTGGATCTCTGCATAGCATGATTAGCAGCATAAACACTAACTATAGTGACATTGAGAGGCAATTTGCACTTAACTGCAACCCATTGGTTAGTAGGACTGATCAGAACCTCCTCAATTAAATTACACAATCTATTAGCAACACCAATGGCTGCCCCGCCTTTGCCTTTGTGATCAGTGTGCACCCAGAGGCAGTTATTATCAATAGTCTTCAAGTTCAACATGAGAGGGGGCCCTCCTAACTTTAATTCCTGTAAACAAATAATGTCAGGCCCAAGAGAAGCATCTTTGACCCACTTATTAATCATTTTGCCTCTGACCGGATCAGAGAGACCTTTGGTATTAATAGAAATCATTTTAAGACTATCCATGAGGAACAAGGAAAAAAGGAACAACTTACTTCTTAGGGTTCTTACCCGGCTTTACAGCTGAGAAGGAGGTCCTAGCCGTGTCCTTCCTCTTGGATTTGGGCTTCATATTTCCTTTAGGGCTAAGAGAACTAGCATTAGACATATTAATATCTTGTTTTATGAGACAACCCGAGACATTTTGAAGGATGGTGCACTCATCAAACTCATTAATCTGATCAACAAACATTTCATCACAAGCATCTTCTTCAGAGGACACAGAAGCCGAAGTGTAGCTTGAGGAGGGTTTACATTCGGAGTCCTTTTCAAACTTGTCCTTTTCACAATTTACCTGAGAAATCAGATTGGGGTTACTTACCTTATTGCCATTGTCCGAGGAACCTTCAGCAATCTTCTGTTCATTTTGTTCCTCAATACCAACATCACCCGAAACAAAGGGTCCATTGTGAGGGAGATCTTCAAGAACCTGATAAGGATTGATAATACCTTTGACAATGGGCTCCGATCTAGAAACCACATTGGGGTTTTTCTTTCTTTGTTTGATAGGGATCTTTTTGAAGCCTTGTTCTTCTTTATGTTGAGCCGATATGGCAGGAGCCGAGACAGAAGGGGCCGCTTCAGCAATACCTGTATCTTTTTCCATCTTTTTAACTAGCAGAGGACAGTCTTTTATTAGATGACCTTGTTTATAACAATTAAAGCAAGCATTAGGAAGGTTCCTATAGACAATATTTTGAGTATGCAGTTTGCAACCCTCAGAGTTCTTAATGATAAGCTCCGTTTTGACATTTTTGGCGATATCTACCTCTATTAGCATCTGGGGTTCCCACTTAGGGTTAAAATCTTTTTTAGGTTTCTGTCCGATCACTTTACCGACTAGAGCACCTAATTTTTCAAGCCAAGGATAAAATTCCACCGGAAAGTCAGGAAATTCCACCCAAATAGGCACTTTGGTAGGCTTATTATTCCTAGGATTAAAACCAGGATACCATTTGTAGAAAGACAGAGGAGTATTCTTAATAGTCCAATGGCCCTCTGCTATGACTTGGATAGCATTGTTAACATCTTCAAAGAAGAAAAGAAAAAAGTTGTTAGGGAGGTATTGCACATGCCTGGCAAATAGTCCCCTACTTTCCCAGTTCACTTTCATCCAATTCTTAAGGAGATCTTGAGCAGGACGAGGCCCATGGCAGTGGGCAATCACCACTTTGTCTTCCAAATGTATATTCCAACTGTTGAGCTCAGAGCTCTCAATAATAAGAGTACAGTCATCCTTATCTACCATTTCACTATCAATGTTTAAAGACTGCTCCTTATCAACTACAGGAGTAGGGTTGGCTACATTGTACACTTGAGGAGCCTTTCCTTTAGCATTGACTTCATTACTAGTAGCATGAGGGAAACACATACCTGACACCTCTTGATTAGCAAACACCGAGAAGTAATCTTGCCTATGTCTCTGAGCCACAGTGGCGTACGAAGCACGAACGTTGGAGTTACCTCCATGAGGAGCATCAATAGCTTCCGCAGCGCTCGACAAAGCCTCAACAGGACGGGGGGAACTTGAAATGCAATCAAACACAGGATTAAAAACTGATCTCGAATCAGGTAAACCATCTCGAAGAGCTTCATGAAGAGCCATGCCAAAGAACAATAGCAGCGACTCCTCACACGGCGCGGGGGAGGAGAGGAACAGCACCCCCCCTCACGACGAGGGGAGGAGAAGAGCACAGGGCAGCCCCCCTCACGAAGAGGGGAGGAGAAGAGCGCAAAGCGACTCAAAACCCTAGGGTTTTGCATGCGCATTCAAAGCTCCACTCACTTGTCTTCGACGTTGTTACTATAAGCACTTTGTAGCAGCCGTATACGCTGACCGCTTCAAGTTCGAGTTGTTCTTTTGGAATTTTCTGAGCAAGCCATACCTTAGGCTTGATTCTTGAGCCAATTTCACCCACTCTTTCCATCCAATTGACCATATCTTCTTCATGGAGATTTGTTTTCGCATGGGTCTGCAGCCTCTCTTTGCTGCTGCGTTTGGAGTTTTCGGGCTCGACACGTGATTTCCCCTAAGTTGTTGCAGGCCAAGATCACTTGGGAACGCAGGCGTGGTGTGCTTCTGTTTCCAGAAACGGTGCTCATATTCCAGGCCGACGATCACGTATTCACGATGTCCATGAGACACCTACTCCAAGGGCTTAATTACAAAAGGACTGCATTCGCAAATTTTTGCCCACTTCCTACGCGCATACACGTTCAGAGAGTTTTTCATGGACGTAGTTTTCATGGATGCGTACTTGTTGGAGTTATCAGCGTTTCCCGCGTTCAGCGCACACACGCGCAGTGCAAAACACTTCTGTTTTCCTTTGTTCATGAAGACTGAAGACGACAGTCACTTCTATTTTTAAAGTAGAATATATATGCCCCTTGCGCGCGTCATATTTTCTCTTAGAATCCGCTCGCGTTCCATGTTTGTTTATATATATATATATTTTTTTTAATCTTTTTCTGATTACGCATACAGAGCAACATCACACGTCTGGGATTGATGCTAGAACGCGCATACGCCCTCAGACTTCAGACATTGACAGCGTGCATTCAGGCGTAATCGTTCTCAAACTAGGAGAAAGCAACAATTCCCTCTGTTGTTAGACAACGCCTGCGCATCATCCCGAATTTCTTGGCGGTTCTCCTGTTCAGAGGCGTTTACACACTTATTTTGTTTTGCATTTTTGTATTAAAGGGCTGAAGAAAATCACTCTGCATCGAACATCATACATGCGAAGAAACAACACATGACGGATTATCACTGATCACTCTCACGGAACTTTTCAGCAGCCGAGGAGGCAAGTCAGAGCGGTCACTATTTATTTTGCTTAGAAACTATCAATGCTTCGCAGGAATATATATATTTCTAGCTATATAAACATATAGGGGAATATCAAAACGCTACGCTCCTTTCTCTCACAAGAGATTTCTCTTTGAATTTAACGTGAGCAAACGCTTGGCGCAGGCAGATATTTTCAGTTTAAAGTTCATATATGGGATTAGTTCATGCAATCTGAAGGAGCGCGCACCTCTGCAATTTTAAGGATGTTTCTCTCTCACGCCAATTTTCGAACTCTATTCCTGCTAAAAGCACATTCGCCATATCTTTTACAACGAACAATGTACTTAAAGGTTCTTTTATTTACCAATAAGTACTATATGACTGCACCTTGTTGGCTCTAACTTGAGCATATTACCTTCAATTTTTGAGATTTTTACTGCTGTGGAAAGTTCTCTCCGATCTCTTTCTATAGAGTGGCTGCAACATACCTTTTGAACTTCTATTCCAAGATCAAAAGAATTTGGACTTTACCCATTTATCATCAACAAACCATTTCTAATCATCTTTTCGAAGCCTCGATTCTTGAAGGCATATTGTCATGCTATTCTGATAAAGGGTGGATCATCTTCAGCATCTGCACACATCGGCAAATTACTTTGTAAACATCCAGATACGTTTCTTGTCAATTTATATGCATTTTTGTTCTCTTTTTGCATAGTTTAGACATGGTTTGTCTTGTATGGTGCATGAATTCTTATTGCAGGGACAGGTATGTATTTTTCTTACAGGTTAGCGAGGAGAAAACACTATATTTGTCAGGGTGTGCAATCCCCTTTTAGTCTCTCTGTGCATAGATTATGCCTCTTGGCATCAATATCATGGAAATTATTTGTCGGAAATTTTTCCGGTTTTCAAAATCAGGCCGTTATGCTGCCGAAATTTTTACAAAATTCACATGCACATGCATTCAAGTATAAATTCATGATTAATACATTGACTATTATTTTATCATATCGATATATTCATTTTTTGTCATCACTTTTGGATTGCATTTTGACTTAAACCCTGCTAATCATTCACATTCACATTAAATTCCAATTTTTCTAGTTCCATGCATGTTTTTTCTATTTACATGGCACATGCCTATGCTTGTTCAGTGATGCGGCATGTGATTTGGCCATCCATGTCTACTTTATTCTTATCAACTGAGGTCAGTTGCTCGTCAACTGGGCGGCGTGTTATACTTTATGGAATACTTGGAATGAAGGTTTAATGCCTTGAGGATTTTAATGTGTGTTGTGTTTTGATTAGCAGGTGGAGATCCATGAGGGTATGAACAACTTCAAGTGTAAACAAGTGTGAATGCAAGAGGATTTATTCACATACTTTTTGGAGATATTTTTAGAGAATAAGTTATTAGTTATTTTTAGCTATTTTTAGCTATTTTTGTAAATAAAGCAAAATGCCACTATTTTTAGTGTGGCTCTCATGTATCTTCCATCAAGGACATAATATGAATTGCCTATAAATACGCATGCTCTCATAGAGTGTCCATGACAGCATGTGGGGGGAGTTTGTACCCAATTTGGTGTCGTCTCTTTTTCTCTCTCTTACGTCTTGTCTATTTGCTGCGTATGTATATGCTCTGCGGGTTCCGATCGTCAACAATTTCTCTTCTTTTTTTTTGGATATCTCTTATAGCCTCATGAGTCTTGATAAGAATTTGTCGAGTCCTTTCTACCTTGGGGGAGTAGGCTTCCGAGGAACCTCCATTAAAAAAAACAATCCCTTGCTAAATCTGAAGCTTCGGGGAGTAGGCTTTGGCTGAACCTCGATTAAAAAAAATATATAAAGGAGTTGTAAAGATGAAGGCATAAGGGTTCTCACAAAAGGCATAAGGGTTCTCACAGAAGGCATAAGGGTGGCACAATCATACAGGAAATACATCTTCCACAATTTACCACCAGATTGATCTCATCATTTTCTATCTTAGCGCTTGTGGTTTCAAAACATATATGTATGCATCTGAATTCATGCACGTATGTATGTATTTGTTTGTATGTAAATTTTCATGTATTTATGTATGCATGTACGTATATCTATATGAAAGTACATAACTATGTAGCCATGTATGTATGTAGTCATATAATATGCATGCATGTATGTGTGCAAAGATAGTACATGTACGCATCCATGTCTAGCTATTTATAAAAATAAGAAAAAAGAAATGGAGAACTATAAGTTAGTAGAGAGATTGCCTTACGTGTTACTAAAGAAGTTACTATGCATCTATGCACATATGCATGTATGTATGCACATGTGCATATATGTTTGGACATGTGCATGTATGCATGTATGTATTTATGTATGTGTTATGTATGTATGCATGTATGTATGTATGTATGTATGTATGTATGTGTGTGTGTATGTATGTATGAATGTGTGTATGTATGTGTGTATGTATGTATGCATGTATGTAGGTATGTATGTATGTATGTACATATTTCTTAATGCATGCATGTATGTATCACTATATGTATTTATGCATGCATGTACATATGTGTGCATGAATCTATCCATTTGTTTGTCTATGTATCTACCTACCTATCTATCTATCTATCTATTTATCTATCTATCTATCCATCTATATCTCTACCTACCTAACTATCTATCTATATATCTATTTAACTATCTATCTATCTATCTATCTATCTCTCTATCTATTTATCTATCTATCGATCTATCTATCTATCTATCTATTTATCTATCTATATAGCTATCTATCTATCTATCTGTTTATCTATCTATCTATCTATCTATCTATCTATCTATCTATCTATCTATTTATCTATTGATTCCAATTGAAAGCACCATATTGATGAGACATTCCATTATCATGAGCGGTTTAAAGGATGATTCGATATATACCATTACGAAAGAATCAATGTTCAATTAGGGTATTATTATACACTTGGTGGAGTTCTTGGTGATTCCCATTCTTTTTCGCACAATTTGAAATTGATATTATCATGAGAAATCGTTAAGCTACATAAATAAAATGGGAGACTTGCAAACATAATATGAAGTTTTCTTAACATGTTCCATCATCAATTGTAATGAAGTACTTGCATAAATACATTTCCTCTTGTATGTTCAATTACATCAATGATTTTGTGGCTGTTTTCACCATTTTTAAAATTCTCAAAATATCTCCTTCTTGGTGATCTCTCTCTTAAGTTTTTAAAATATTAGCTCATACATATATAGTGGATAGTGCATTCATCCATAGACTTCACATAGTGTACAATTCTCAATCAAAGCAATTAGACTTGCTCGATAGAAAGGAACATTTCTTTGTAATTCTAGTGACTCACAAAAAAAAAATCTGATTTTTCCTCATTCTTCTAATTTACTCAAATACTATGGGATCCGATGTAACAAACATAGTCATTGAAGGAAAAAGTCTTTCTAAATTTCTAAAATTCAAATGGATTTTCAATATATGCTTTTCTTGGAAAATTAGGAGGCACGTTTTGAAGAAATTATAGTTCATTAAGTTGTGCACATGCGATCTTGAACACTCACTCTTTTTATAAGATCACATTCTTAGTGTGTCTATTCATGGAAAATGGAGTCTCACTATCCTATCATATTTCTACCTATAGTTAGGCATTCCCTATGAAATCTCTAGATGTGCTTAAATTAAAGAATTAATTCGATGAATCCCATCATTTTAGGATTCAAAGTCCCCATATACATGGTATTGCAATGTTGCAAAGCCTAGACATCTAACCTATGGTTAAGGAAGAGATTGGAGTTGTATAACATATCACATGAGCAGTTACACAAAGAAAGTAAATTCAAAGAAACAAAGGAAGTTGCAAAGATGAAGCGAGTAGATATAGAGCTATGGTACAACCTACCTTTCAATACATATTCTTTGAGCATGGTGAGTGTATCATGGTGGAACAATGATATAGGAAACACATTTTACACAACACATCTAAACAAAAGCAGCATAAGCCCGATCTTAGCCCTTTCAATATGTAAAATAGACCTTGTACGCTTGTTGTTAGTGCAATAAAACCCAATTATTACTTTTGAACATCAAAAGAAAAATTTAATGCAACATAGATAACATGCACCTTCAATAGCTCACAAAAACCTTCTAAATATGGATGGAAGTTATGAGTTCAAACACTCAAAGCAGCCACCACAATTATAATTGGAAACATTCATCTTATGGGAGTGTTATACATAAGGTTGGATTGCTATAATGCATAAAATTCCTAATTTATATCATGAAATGAAGGAGCAATAGCCTTAACACTGATTGGATGTCTTCCCGATATTTCAGGGATACATAGAAGATGACCCCGAGATTGTAAGATTTCTCTAAATCTACAAAAACAAATGCCTTGGATATTTGAACAGACAAACTAGACACTGATACCTACTTAAACATTTGATTTGAAGCTCTGTAATAACAAGATTAGCAACCTTTGCAATGTGGGATCCAATATAACAAACATATTCATTGAAGGAAAATGTCTTTCTAAATTTCTAAACTTCAAATTGATGTTCAACATATGATTCTCCTTGAAAATTAGGGAACACGTTCTGAAGCAATTATAGTTCATTAAGTTGTATACATACGAGCTTGAACGTTCACTTCTTTAATAAGATCACATTGTTAGTGTGTATGTTCATGGAAAACTGACTCTCTCTATTTTGTCCCATTTCCACCTATAGTTAGGCATATTTGTACACACACATGATGACTGAATTCTAGCATAGTCTATATAAACATAAGTCGTTTTACTTTTCATTCAACTTTGGTTTGTTTTCGATCATGCTTTCAAGATTTTGTTATATTCCAAAGGTGTGCAAAGTGTGGAGCCTGAATTTTTGCGGGGCTTCATTCCATATGCAATCTCTAGATGTGGTTAGATTGAAGAGCTAATTCGCTGAATCCCATCATTGTAGGATTCAAAGTTCCCACATACATGGTATTATGATGTCGCGTTGGAGACATCTAAGCTATGGTTGACAAAGATATTGGAGTTTTACAACATGTCACATGATCAGTTACACAAAGAAAGTAAATTCAAAGAGACAAACGAGGTTGCAAATATGAAGTGAGAGGATATAGATCTATGGGACGACCTACCTTTCAACACATATACTCTGAGCATGGGGAGTCCTCATAGAGGGTATCATGGTGGAACAATGATATAGGAAACATGTTTTACACAACACACCTAAAGCAAAGCAGCATAGGACCAACCCTAGCCCTTTGAATATGTAAAATACACCTTGTCGGCTTGTTTTTAGTACAATAAAACCCAATGGCTACTTTAAAACATCAAGAGGAACAAGTTGATGCAAAATAGATAACTTGCACCTTGACTAGGCCACAAAAGCCTTCTTAATACGGATGGAAGTTATGACTTCAAAGACATAGAGTAGCCACCACATGTACAATTGGAAACAGTCATCTTACGGGCGTTTCATACATAGGGTTGACTTGCTATAATGCATAAAACCCCTAATTTTTGGAAACCAATGAAACAGAAATAACTTTAACATTGATTGGATGTCATGTTGATATTTCAGGGATATGTAGAAGATTGACCCCAAGATTGCAAAACTAAGATGTCTCTAGATCTACTAAACTAAATGTGTTGAATATTTGAACAGATAAAGTAGACAACGATACCTTCTTAAACTTCTGATTTGGAGCTCTCTAACGAGACCAACAACCTTTGCAAGTTGTCTAGGTCTAAGGAAGAAGGAGCAAAGAATCAAAATGGTAACAAGCAATGATCAAAGAGTATATGTATTGATTCAAAGCAACACGTTCATAATGTATAGATTATTTGGAGCCTTTATATCGACTCTTGAGGACATATCCATGCCTTTTCTTCATGAATTTGAATTCAAAATTAGGCCAGTTTGGTAGTTTAAGTTGATTGGAAGGTTTACCTATAATCATGGAAAAGAAAAACTTGGAGTTTGAACTACTTTCTGATTAATTGATTGAGAATTAATCTCAACCACTCCAAACTCGTGGATTTCAGTACTTTTACTCTTTCCTTTTACAAAGGTAATTACCTTGAACCTTACAAGAAATGAGCATATGTGATCAACCAATAAATACAAAGAAATAATTTGCACAAAAGTGCTATTCTTCAATGAACATATATGCAACCATCGAAAGATGGTTTTGATGTACATCATATCCACCTCAAGCATAGTTCAAGCTTGATGTTCCAACACAATAGATATATAGATAGATGGAGAGGGACATAAATAGATAGATAGATGGATAGATAGATAGATGGATAGATAGATAGATAGATAGATAGATAGGTAGATAGATAAATAAAGAGATAGATAGATAGATTGAAAGATAGATAGATAGATAGATAGATAGATACTAACATAGATAGATACATAGATAGATACATAGATAAGTAGATATATAGATAGTTGGATAGATAGATAGATAGATAGATAGATAGATAGATAGATAGATAGATAGATAGATAGATAGATAGATGGATAGATAGATAGATAGATAGATAGATAGATAGATAGATAGATAGATAGATACATGAATAGAAAGAGAGAAAGAGAGAGAGATAGATAGAAAGATAGATAGATTGATAGATAGATAGATAGATATATAGATAGATACATACATACATACATACATAGATCTATAGATACATACATGTATTCAAATGAAAACGTCCTTGCTCATTCTACTATATAATCATATCAAAATAGTTTTCATGGGAGAGAAACACTTTTTATTGGCATCCCTTAAATATTTCTTTCTAAAAATAGGACGGCGTTCATATGCACTCGCCTCTATTCTCTTTAGAGGGGATTCAACCTAGTTATTTTTTACCAATTAAAGATTCATAGAAATCATTATCAAATTAAAGAATGAATAAAACGCAAAGAGCGCCAATCAAAACCTTAATAGTCAATGAGAAGATATTTCCATCATAAACATTTAACACATACAAAAAACAAACAGTTATGATCACAATGGGAGATTATGGGTTTGAGAAGATATGCACAATGGCTCTTGAGTGTCCTTCCAAGCATTTGTGGAGATTTTTATGACTTCAAAAGCATTCGTAGACATGGCTTTGGTTTCTGTTTCCTATATTTCTTTTCTTAGAAGTCATTTTTGGAAGCATGTGCTTGAACACATCGAATGAAACAAAATCATTTAATTGATGGTCACGAATTCTCTTGAAAGATTGGTATGGAACAAAAGAAACTATAGATCATAGCTACATAATCGAAGTCCGTATGAACTTTTGGAAGAGCTACGGATATACGCATCTTTATGTTAGTGAAAATAAGGTGCCTTCAAAGAGAGTCTCTTAGCACAATTATAGAGCCAATGGAATATATAATTAGCACAATTATAGAGCCAATGGTATCTTATTAGGGGGCCCCACAAGGTCATCAACAAATGCTGATATGAATCAATAAAAAAAAAACATCCATGGAAATGAAATTAGATCTATGATTAAGAGCATAGGTCTTGAGTAAGAGAGGATTAATTCTAGGATGCCAACTACATAATGGATCTAGAAATATACCTAGTTAAGTGACTTAAGGGCTGGTTAGCTTTGCGATACTTATGATCACATGATAACCTATGAGAAGCTAGTCTAGTTACACGATAGAAGGATACACGAGAGTCGAAGACTATGATAGATCATAGAAGAATACAATCCTAGCTGTGGAATTCATATATGTGACTTGTTTACTGCCATTGTAGGGAGATCTTCTTCTTATTATGCACCTCACGATTACCAAAACCATATACCACTAGCATATATATATATATATATATATATATCTATATATATATATATATATATATATATATATATATATATATATATATATATATATATATATATATATAATTGTGAAAACCATTTAACACTAGCATGTAAACGTCCAAACCGAAAAACACTTGCATTTAATGTAGTTCTCTGATATATAGTTCGAGAAGATTGTCAAAACCTTTTGGATTACCACTTTTCATAACCATTACAAACTACGGGTTCGCCATCACATCGGTAGGCAGACCACAGCCAGGTACACTTTCTTATTCTCCTTTGTCATATAGCCTAATACACATGGAACTCTTTCAAATAACTGCAGCGCCATAGCCTATGTATAGTTTGTTAGGCCTCTGTAACAGAGCGCAAAGAAGCTCTCTCGGCCTCTTCGAAATCTTAGGAGCTCTTGCTTTTCAGAGCTATCTTTAGGAGCTGCTCACTTGATCTCCTAATGTAGATGGTTTCTCCTTCCCGATGGGCGAGAGGATGAACGAGAGGATGCCAGGAAGTTATATGCACGGCAACGTGCTCCTTCGATGCGAGGACAGGCCAAGGACACATCCTCTTGCGCAGACAACTGAAACATGGCAGCCGCGTCACTCTCCTCTTCTTCGACCAGCAAGAACTCATTCTTCCCCTCCTGTCTCCATGACAAGACCCTTCCGTTGTCTGCGTTCTCCATCATTAAGTCTTCTCCCTCGGATATGAACGGCCTGGACTCCCGAGTCCTGTACCGGAATCGGTAGCAGGGACCTTGTTCGGACAGACGAACACAGTAGGTGGACATATCCTCGTTCCACTCGAGCGATAGGAAGCCCGGCATCCCGGAACCCACGGATTGCAACTTATACACCTCGCTAGCATATAAGCCAGGCTGCGAGCACCTGCTCCAGTACGGGAACACAGGTTCCCTGCCCTTCCGCCCTTGCAGACATCTTTCCTCTGCCGCTTCGGCTGTCGCCACTGTAATCACTACAGTCATAGCCAGCAATGCGAGCCTCTGGGTGCACCTGTTGACAGTCGTGACAGTCGTGAGACAACGATGACGCACCAAGAAGACCATGGAAAAACTGTTATTGATTCAGAACTACGTGGTAGTTTTATACATGTGTAGCGGGTTGTTAAGCCCGACTTCATTGGATATTATGGGACTAGCTTGTGAATGTAATATCATACGTGGCAATACAATTTATTATTCCAACACACCCCCCTAAATTGTAGGGCTAAGAGACAATTTGTTTGCAGTACAAAATAAGGTGCATTGAAAGCTCTAAATATGAAAGTTCATAACTAAACTGTGTAAAAGGCGTGTGAACAATTTTAAAGCTTATCCGAATGTTATGGTTGATCATTGCTTTGCTTCCGTTGTGATTGCTCTTGAGTGAAGCATCATTGGTTGTTGAAAGATTGGAGTTGATTGGTGAAGCCTTGAGGTTTGCTTGATAGCTGCTTTGCACAGGCTTGAAGACAGTAGCATTATTCCCCTGTGCAAGGCAAGAAAAGCAGCAATGGGAAATTCCAGGATCGAAAGGTAAGGTACACAGTGAAGTGTGCTCACGTAGATGCACAGGAAAGTTGTCCACCATAGGTAGTTGGAGGTTTGAAGGTACAATACCCAAGAGATGTCCATGCCAAATTATTGCATCATCTGTAAACTCAAAAATGAAATAGAGAGTATGAGCAGAAGGATCGTTTACTAGAGAGAGCAGTACAGTTGATTCGTTGGTGAAGAACTTGCGAGGTAATATGTTCCTCATCGGTGTAGGGGTTAGCTGGAATCGGCACTCGATTTGCACTGGGGTGAGGTCATTTCTGTTCTCAGAAGTAGAGGGAAAGGTCGGGGTCCCGCTGTCGTGCAGAGCCGCCATGGTGGCAATCGTGGCAAGATTGAGCCCACACTGTCGGGTAGCATACCGGTTGATACGTAGACGTTAGAAAAACCCTGAGGAGTGGTGTGGAGCAGGCAATCGACATATTCGGCTATGTATTCCGCCAAGAAGAAGGCCACAATGGGCATATTTGGATGTGCTGATGTCGAGATGAGGCGCGCGTGCTACGCTAATTGTTGCGCAAAAGGCTGAAAGATTGGTGCCTTTGATGGTCCATGGCTATCGAGAGAACTGAAGGCTCCGGGTGCATGTAAATGAGCAGCATGCCCACAAAAAGGGGCTGAGAGCGATGAACCTTCCGCGTTCCCGTGCTGAGCGGATGGCTGCAGGCTTCCAAGTTTGTCACATGCAGTATAAGGAAGCGTAAGCGGGGACTCATCCGCCAGAGGAGCCGAGGTTGGAGAAGGAGGAGAGCTCACACAGGTGGGAAAGGTGAGTTTTTGCCCGTATGCCTAGGAGATCACCGATGTTATGGTGTGGAGTAGGCAGACGATAGTGTGAGCCATATAATCTTTGGAGAAGTGTGCCGCAACAGGCATAGGTAATAACGCGTCGAGCGCTAATGGCTGTGTTAGAGGCCGCTCGATTTGAGCCGTTGAATGAGGAGAGCCGCCAGGATGCATAGTTACATCGAGTGTCTCTATCAGACGTGCCTGCCCATAGAGGCACAAGAAGGGACCTACGAGGCTACCGTTGGGAGGGGAGGATGCGTGGAGTGGAGCAGTCAAAAAATCTTCCATCAGGCAAGATGAGCGCGCACGCGACAGAGGAGGCCTGGGGAGAGATTGCAAGGGTGTTTGGAACCGATGAACGTCAAAAGCAGATTGCAAAGCTTCTTATAGAACCTTATCACAGGAGACATGTGGGTGTCATACGTGAAGAAAACGGAAGGAAGGGGCCGATTGTTGCACAGATGGAGGCTAGAGTCGCGGGTTGTAAGGGCCCTTCGCTTCACTGTCGCTCGCCAGAGATTGCGCCAAGAAAAACGCCAAGAAAAACACATGACATGGCATAGAAGGCGGGAGGGACGGTGCCTGCTGGTTGAATGGTTGCACCATGAGCTCGTAAAAACCAAGCTGTTGACTAGCCAGGGCCTGCAGAGGAGGCAAATTCAAGAGATGCGTGCGTGATGTCATCACTGGTGATGAGCAGACGCCGTGATGCCAATGGGGCAGAATGAGTGTTGGTCATCAGCACAGGAATGTGCGCAAGTTGGGTCCGCAATTGATTCGAGTTGCCAACCACGTGGAATGATGTAGACATTCGTGATGGTTTTGCATAGGCAGAGGAACGCACTCAAGCTTGTGAATCTTCTCGCAGAGGGGTGGGCGAGGCATCTCTTTGGGGTGGTTGATCAGGCCAGAAAGAGGGAACTCGACTGATGATTGGAGCAGCGCAGCGTGGAAAGGAGGGGCTTGAGCAAGCCTCCGTCACTGAAGACGGGACAGGAGCATGGAGTGAGGGGTGCGCCAAAAAGAACGCTCTGATACCATGTTCACAGTCGTGAGACAATGATGACGCACCAAGAAGACGATGGAAAAACTGTTATTGATTCAGAACGACGTGGTAGTTTTATACATGTGTAGCGGGTGGTTAAGCCCGGCTTCATTGGATATCATGGAACTAGCTTGTGAATGTAATATCATACGTGGCAATACAATTTATTATTCAAAGAGCACCACCTTCCAAAATGCACATAGAATCACTCCTGTCAATTATCACAATCTTCCATTAAGAAAACCCATCTCTTTTTTTGTTTAATAAAAGAAAGTTCGGTCTTAGTCTATTCTCCCCGATTTTAATTAGAATAAAGAGGAAAAGTTAGAAGTGAATGGGACTAGTGCCCATGAAACCCCAAAATCCCAGAATGCAAGGGAGGAGCATGGCAAGCTAGAGGGCATTACAAATGAGGCAAATAAATCTATTATCTCCCTTATACTGGACCCATTTGGGTTTCAACTTGTTGTTTTCGAGGAGATAAATACAATGATTTCTAAACGGTGTAGATTTTTTATCTCGGAAGATTCTTTTACCTAGAAAAAACAAGGATTTCTCGATTGACCATTCCTTAGGAGTTTGGCCGGAATTCAGAGCACATTGCTCCCTCCAAATCTTCCAAAGAGTCTCACCCTGATGGCATTCCACAGCCTCGATGAGCAGTCGACCATCTCACCCAACAATGCCTGTTGCCAATTGATTTGGTTCGTGAGTCTGAATACGCGCATCAGATGATGCCAGATAACATGGGACTTGTGGCAATTGAAGAGCATGTGAGCTAAATCTTTGATGCAGCGATGGTAGCACTTGCACCATGGTGGCACACCACAAATTTTGTTAGCTCTTGCATTGGACCAGATTCCCTTATGCAAGATCTGCCACATGAGAACATATTTTTTGATCTCAATTAGGGGGTGCCAAATAGACATGAACTTTAGTTCCCGTCAACGTTTGGTCCAAGAAAGGCACCACGTCTTGGTAAGGGTGTGATTAACATCTAAGCTCTCTTTGAAGTTGGGGATTTTGGATATTTTCTTACCATTGCCCCGATTGAGGCCCTCTAGGCAAGGAAGATCCTATCGCCAGAGAAGGCGGGTAGTTGAGCGGTCCCACGCTAAACACCTGCCTTGAAGAAGAGCCCATTCCTCGAGGGTAACTCTATGTCTCGGGTCTAAGTGTTCGAACCTAATCCACTAGCTGCTCTCTTATTTCCAGAGTTGTTTCCACTGTTTGGACCCCTTGTTCCATAACCACTTTGCCACTCATTGGGAACCAAATGAGCCATTTTGTCTTATCCCAACGGCCTACTTCCACTCATCACTGATTCTGATGAATTATTTGGCCTTGTTCCAACTCTTCCATAAACAAAATATGAGGCTAGAGCGTTTAGGGGACACCGGGTGGGGGGAGAACAAAAGCGTGAGAACCCCTATGTCCTTCCAACTAGGATGGCCAACTAAGGTAAGGTCGTCCGTGTTTCTGAATATCAATTTAGCCCAAGAGGACTCACTATTGCTCCAAGCCTAGATAATCCACTTTGCCACCAGTTTGTCAGCCAACCCAATGATATCCAAAATACCCAAGCCCCCTAAGTCTTTCGAGCTAATGCAAGTTTCCCATTTGATTTTGGGAATCCTCCTCCTGTTGGGGTCCCGAGTCCAAACAAAGTTTCTGCATATTCTTTCCACCTTGGCCAACTCTTTCTCCTTAGGTCTCCAACACGAGATGAAGTAAATAGTCGTTGAAAGCATTAATGTGTTAACAACCATAGCACGTCTTGCCAAGTTGACCTGCATACCTTTCCAATGATTTAGTTTGCTATCCAGCTTGGCTAGCACTCAGTTCCATGGTTGGTCCATTGTAATGTGGAAGCCCATCAGAATGCCGAGGAGATGGAAGACTTGACCTCTAGGGATAACTTGACACCCCTAATCTAACAACAATTGGGGTGGAGGTACAAGGATTGCTCTGAAAGCAGTTTTAACATGGTTGATTTTGGTGTTGAGGCAACTCCAGAACACCTCAATGTTGTTCTTATCATTATGTACAAAGGCAGTCATGTCATCGGCAAAGAGTCTAGTAACCATTTGGTCGTGATTTAGAGGTAGGAAAATACCGTTGAGATTGCCAGAGTCCATGTGCTTCTTTAATAGGCGATTGAGGCCGTGCGAGGCGATAGCGAAGAGTAGTGGAGCCAGAGGGCAACCTTGCCTTATAGATCTTTCTAAACGTATGGGCTTAGAGAGCTTACCCTGGGTATTTATTCTAGTTGAAGCATTTCCAAGAAGAGTGGAAACCATCTTCGTGAACTTTTGCCTGCATCCAAGGTCTTTTAGTGATTGAAGAATAAAGTCCCATTCCAATCTATCATACGCTTTGTCGAAGTCGATCTTAATGAATATCAGATCTTGTGCAGACTCCTCAGCAAATGCAAGGCCTTCCCAAATATCGACAATTGCTTCAAGTATACATCTACCTTTGATAAAACCTTTATGGCCTCACAAATCCATGACTTTAAATGACAAGAGATTTCGTTGGCGATAACTTTGCCAATTATCTTGTATCCAGTTTGGAGCATGGTAATCGGCCGCCAATTTTAAATTTTGTTCTTATCTCTCCCTTTGTGCATTAACTTGATGACACCATTATTAAGACACCCATGGAGGGCACCGAAGGAGAGAGCCTCTTGCCACACCAAACGTAGTGGGGTGGCCACCTCATGCTTGAAGGACTTGAAGAACTCATTGGTGAGACCATCACGAGCCGGACCTTTCCCATTGGGAAGAGCATCAATAACCTCGATAATTGCATTCTTAGAAATGTTAGCATCCAATAGAGAATTCATGTTCTAAGGGATTCTAGATTGAGCAACCCTCGAGATGGTTGCCATGGAGTCACGACTGTGCGCGAAAAGCATAGTCAAGAGCCCGAGAAGATGGGTAAAGTTCTCAATGATGATAGATCTTTTCTCAGCTTCTGTGCTACGTTCGATCCCATTGTTATCGCCCAGGAAGGAGATAGATTCCCTAGCTTGTTTCGTTTTGAGGATGTTACACATCTTTTTCGATGGTTTGTCGACCTTCCCAGCCCACCAATCTTTGAAGAATATTTGAAGATTTTTCCTTTGAACTTCCTCCTCGAATCTTAGTCTTCCCTTGATTTTAAAAAGACCTTTTTGCCATTTCAAGTTACCTTTATTCACTTCTTGTTCAAGACCTGAGAGCCTCTGGTACACCATTTCTCTTCTTTTTTTTTGGATATCTCTTATAGACTTATGAGTCCTGATCTGAATTTATCGAGTTCTTTTGCACCGCGGGGGAGTAGGCTTCGGGGGAACCTCCATTAAAGAAAACAATCTCTTGCTAAGTCTGAAGCTCGGGGGAGTAGGCTTCGGCTGAACCTCCATGAAAAAAAATATATAAAGGAGTTGCAAAGATGAAGCAAGAGAGGATAGAACTATGGATAAGCTACCTTTCAGCACGTATCCTTTGAGCATGGCGAGTTCTCACAGAAGGCATAAGGGTGGCACAATCGTACAGGAAATACATTTTCCACAATTTACCAACAGATTGATCTCATCATTTTGTATCTTGGAGCTTATGGTTTCAAAACATATATGTATGCATCTGAATTTATGCATGTATGTATGTATTTTTTTGTATGTACATTTTCATGTATTTATGTATGCATGTACGTATATCTTTTTGTATGTAGTCATATATTATGCATGCATGCATGTATGTGTGCAGAGACAGACAGTACATGTACGCATCCATGTCTAGCTATTTATAAAACTAAGAAAAAAGAAAAGAAAGGGAGAAGTATAAGTTAGTAGAGAGATTGCCTTACGTGTTACTAAAGAAGCAACTATCCATCTATGCACATATGCATGTGTAGCACCCGTACTTCTCTCTCCCCCGTTTCATCCATCTATTCCTCGTTTTGCTCCATCATCGCGCCGTCTTCTTTTGTGCAGAAATCCACCCCTTCAGCTCTGTCTCTGTTTCTCCTTGGAGCTGGAGCTAACGTGGCCTCTTTGTCGATCTTTCAGGATTTCATTCTTCTCTCTCCTCCCCTCCTCACCATGCAACCCTCCTCTCTCTCTCTCTCTCTCTCTCTCTCTCTCTCTCTCTCTCTCTCTCTCTCTCTCTCTCTCTCTCTCTCTCTCTCTCTCTCTCTCTCTCTCTCTCTCTCTCTCTCTCTCTCTCTACCACCCCGCCCCGCAGCCCTCCACCACCCCACGCCGCTTCCCTCCGCTCCCTCAGACCCGCACCCCCACCCCACCACCTCCCTCCGCCTTCCCCACAACCCCACGTCCTCCTACCCCGCCACCTCCTCTTCCCCGCTTCTTCCCTCGCCAACCTCTCTCTTCAATTTCTGGCCTATGAAGAGCAGTCATCTAAACAAATAATAAAACATTTGGAAGGATAAGTTGCTGATCTTTGAGGTGATAAGAAGTTCTCCAGCATCAATGAATAAAGGAGTTGGCCGGACTCTTTTGTGCAGGGACATATGGAGCAAAAAGGCAACAAATTCAAGGTCCTAAGCTATTATCTTTCCGGATTTCTCTTGCAGGTAGGCGAAAGGAGGTCCAACTTTCAGATGGTCAAAAGCTACTCCTGAGGGTCATTACAACACCACGGGCCACACATCATGAGATCTCAGTTTTCATGCAAAAGTCACACTAAAGCTGTAAATGGTAAATGTAAAAGCAGAAAAATGACTCTTGCTGCCAACCATTCATGACGATTGCCTATTTTTTAGGATCCAATTCAAGACTTGTGGCAAATTTGATCTACCCCTCTAATTTTGGGCAATCAATCGGCGCATGATCAGTGGATGTGAGGAATCGGTAAGGCCCTTTTGGCCTATTGGAGCCTATAAAAGCAATAGACTTGTGTTCATTTGGCATACATTCAGATACACACATATATTTATATGCGGATAGGGGTCCTCTCTTTGCACTCTTTGGTTAGGAGCCTACTATAGGAAGTTACTCTGTGGTGTGGATACAGAGTGTGGGCTTCCCAGTGGAGGGATAATAGCACTATAGTGTGAAGAGAGTGGCCTGGCCTTGTCTTTCAATGTGAGTGACTGGTATTTTTATGCTCTTTTCCTTAGAGCAATTCAGAGAAGGTCTTGCCATCACTGTGCTGCACTGATGATGAAGTAGCCCAACTTCGCCGTGAGTTAGAAGATTTGCGGATCACTCAGGATATAAGAAGGCAGATTTGGTGTACAATATGTAACAAGAATGGACATTCCAATGCTAATTGCCCTAACAGGGTAAGCTGTCAATTTTGTGCAAAGGATGGTCATGAACCTAGAGACTATTACCACCTCAAGGGTACATAGCAACAAGGTAACCCTCAAGCTTTGGAGTCATATTATGCTAGTCCTTCAAATGCACCCAATCGAGAGGAAAATCGTACGACAAAGCCTATATATAATAGGTCATTGATGGATTATCGATGTGATGAGTATGGCCATATGCAAAATAGGTGTTCCCTTCCAGAAGATGCACCTGCTTGTCAACATTGTCCAGAGGCCAAGGATCATTATACCAAAGACTGCCCAAGAAGCTATCCTGCTCCAATCCACATGATTGCAGTCTCTCCACAGGAAGAAGGTATGACCACTCAGTCTTATGTTGTTTCATCCTCTGCAATGCCCATGATGACTAGAGCCAGACAAGCAACACCTATTCGTAGAGAGGAAAAACAAGGATTCCAGGATAAAGAGGAGGAAAAGAAGGCTGGGTGGAAGGGCCAAGCAGAAATTGAAGGAGCTTATGAAAGGATGGCTACTTCTCGAAGGGGCCAACCAACAAGTCTGCAAGAAGACACTCATGAGGTAAACATTGAACAGATCTTGAAAGGTATTCATCACAAGGTTAGTATGTACGAGCTTATAAGGATGGATTCAAAAATAAGAAGTGACTTATTAAAGATAATACACTCTACTCACTTGATCCAATCACCTAGTATAGATGGTTTCATGGTTGATTTTCCCCTTGCAACCTTGGCAGACTACCAAAGCTCATGATTATCTCTTTGTATAAAGGATGAAGCTCTCACAGGTGTGATCATAGATGGAGGCTCTGGTATCAATTTGATGCAAGATTTCACAATGAAGAAACTGAATTTGAACCCCACCAAGATGGCACCATTCACAGTTACACAAGCAGATCAACATCGGGTTGCGCCTCTTGGCATTATTGAAAAGGTACTTATGATAGTACAGGGTTGCCACTTTGTGCTGGATTTTGTTATTATTGCACTTCCACATGAGACTTCCTATCCTTTACTCCTGAGGAGACCTTGGCTAAGTCAAGCAAAAGCTTTGCAAGATTGGGGGAAAAACAAACTGTGGATTTCAACGAGCACCAATAGCCAACTGCAGCTACACTTGGAAGAAGGATTTGACTCAGGGAGAACTACTAGGTATACTGTGGACACACAGATAATGCCCTCTCTACCCCGAGAAGAAGATACATTACTGAATTGGATGATGGAAAGTGTCGTGTTGCACGGTGGAAATCAATGAAATGGAGGAAGAAATTGCAGATGAAGGGGTTGCAGGAAAAGGCCATGAAGCTCACAAGGAGTTAAAGAATGAGAGTTTCCACGAGAATACAACCTTTGAAGGGGTAACAAATATAGAAGTATCAGAGAAGGAAAGTTATGAGCCTGAATGCAGAGAAGATCTTCCTTTTACGGATATACCTCAAGGATGGACCAGAGAGCATATTGCAGAATATAAGCTAAAGTCCACTCCTGCATACAGTGGAGATGATTTCTCACGTAAGTCTACTCCTGAAACACTGGTTCAAGAAGTAAATCTAGGAGATGAAGAGAACCCTCAAGTAGTCCACTTGACCTCTTGGCTATGGCATTATCCTCCTTTACTGAAGAAGGTAACTTCTTTACTTTTTGCTTACAAAAATGCCTGCACATGGTCCTACAAAGATCTAACAGGGATACCAGAAGAGCTTGTATTACACCAATACCCTTAGTTGAGGGAGCCGCACCTGCAAGAAGTAGGCCATATCGACTCAATCTAAAGTATGCAGAGGCGGTAAAAGTGGAAATTACAAAACTAGAAGAAGCAGGTATAATTGTTCCAGTAGAACATTCAAGGTGGATTTCTTCTATGGTTATTGTACCCAAGAAATTAAATAGTGGAAAAATAAGAGTCTGTGTTGATTTTTGTGCGTTAAATAAAGTGACTGTTCAAGATGGATTTCCTCAGCCCTTTATAGAGAAAGTACTTGAGGAAGTGGCCGGTCACACTTTGTATAGCTTCTTGGATGGTTTTAGTGGCTACAATCAAATAGTGATCCATCTTGATGATAGGGACAAAACAGCCTTTGTTACTCCATGGGGCACTTATGTCTATACTCGCATGGCTTTTGGCTTGAAGAATGCAGTAGCTTCATTTAATAGAACAATGTATCTGATATTGGGCAAGTGGTTAACAACCTTTCTTCGCATTTTTATGGATGACGTTTCAGTATTTTGAGGCACAGATAGAAGAGCAGCAATTCAGATTTCCATGATCATTTGGAAAATCTAAAAGAAATCTTTGAGCAATGTCTCAAAACAGGTTTGAAATTAAATCCTACTAAATGTCATTTTTTGGTCACCAAGGGCACTCTTCTTGGTCACATAGTATCTACTGAAGGGATAATGGTTGACCCTGCAAAGGTTACTGCTATTTTGTCTATGCCTATTCCACAAAGCGCAACGGAAGTGCAAAGTTTTTTGGGCCATGCAGGATACCATAGATGATTCATATGAATGTATTCAAAAATAGCTAAGCCCTTGTCAAGGCTTACCAGTAAAAAGGTCCCCTTCTCATGGAGGGGTGAAGCTGAGAAAGCATTTTATGAACTAAAATTAAGGCTATGTACTGCTCCACTTTTAAGTGTTCCTAAGTGGTCATCAGAGTTTCATGTGCATACAGATGCAAGTCTTCATGCTGTTGGTGCAATTCTAGCTCAACCATCCTCACACAAGGTTGACAGACCTATCTCCTATGCTAGCAGATTACTCACCAAGGCAAAAAGGAACTATAGTATAACAAAAAGGGAAGGCTTAGCTATTGTATTTGCTCTTTAGAAGTTTCGGCATTACCTTATCGGTGTACATTTTATAGTCATATCTGACCATCAGCCCTTGAAGTACTTGATAAACAAGCCTAGAGTAGCTGGAAGGACTGGAGATGGTTACTACTCTTTCAAGAATTCAACTTTGATATTCACATTAAGTTAGGAAAGGAGCACTACATGGCAGATCAAGTGTCCAGGATTGCAATGAGCGAGAAGGCAACAGGAATTATTGATGAACTGGTGGATAGTAATCTCTTCCTAGTAGCAATTCAGACTGATTTGTATGATGGAATTCTTAGTTTTCTTACTACTGGAAAACTCCTAGAGCATTTGAAACCCATAGAAAAGAGAAGATTAATCCTTGAAACCAAAGCGTACTCACTTATAAGTGGAAATTTATATAGATATTGTCACGATGGTATCTTGAGAAAGTGTGTTTATCCAGAAGAGGTAACCCCTTTGCTTGAGGTAGCACATAGTGAAGGGCATCTAAAGGGGGAAGAATTGGCTCATAGAATCATCCACAAGGGACTATGGTGGCCTCATATTTACAAGGATGCAATCAAGTTTGCTAAAGAATGCCACATTTGCCAGAGATGTGCTCCCATGCCGACCAGATTGAATTTCCAACCATTAGTCATATCTATAGGATGGCGCCCATTTGAACGATGGGGTCTTGATTTCATAAAACCAACTAGTCCAATGGGTCAACCTGGGGGTAAGAAGTATATTTTGATGGCCACATGTTATGCAACTAAATGGATAGAGGCTAAAGCTACTGTGGACTGCACGGCGTTAAGAGTAGCTAAGTTCTTGTATAAATGTATTTTCTCAAGATTTGGTTGCCCACTGGAAATCACTAGTGATAGGGGAACACATTTTGTAAATCAGCTACTCCAATTTGTATTTGACAGGTACAAGGTCTTCCATAAAAAATCTTGTGCCTACTATCCAAGGGAAAATGGCCAAGTAGAGAGCTCCAATAAGATTTTGATTGGGTTGCTGCGCAAATTATCCTTCGATCATCAAAGCTTCTGGCCACAAGCACTGATCGGTGCAATTTGGGCTTTCAGAACTACAAAGAGAGGAACCACTGGAGAGAGTCCATTTCGCTTAGTATATGGAAAGGAGGCATTGGCACCATTTGAGTTTATCATCAAAAAAGAAATTCGAGCCAAAACCATTGGAATTGAACCTCCCATTAGGAGAGTGGTAGCATTAGAAGAATATAGAGAAGGAGCAATGCAAAAACTTCAAATAACACAAGAAGAGCGCAAGAGACTACATGAGAGGTATCTTAGGTCCAATGAAGTACAGGAAGGATCCATGGTTTTAGTGCATCAGGTCCTAGTAGTTTCAACCAAATTGGCACCCAAATGGATAGGACCATACAGGGTGATCAAGGTATTACCACATGGAGCAGTGCATTTGGAGGATTTGCAGGGTAAGAGGATACCCCTGATCAATATCTCGAGAGTGAAGAATTACTTGAAGTAAGTCAAATTGGAAGCACTTCATTCACTGTACATACCGTATTTCATTCAGTAAGTGGAGTTTATTTAGATCTCATATATTGAAATAAGCTGATAAAGAGAAAGTTGCACCGGAATGGTGCAAAAACTTGATGTGGGGGTTTGTAGAACCTGTACTTCTCTCTCCCCTCTTTCATCCATCTATTCCTCGTTTTGCTCATCTATCTATCCATCTATCCATCTATTCCAATTGAAAGCACCATATTGATGAGACATTCCATTATCATGAGCGGTTTAAAGGATGATTCCATATATACCATTACGAAAGAATCAATGTTCAATCAGGGTACTGTTATAAAGATTGGTGGAGTTCTAGGTAATTTGTATTGTTTTTCGCACAATTTGAAATTGATATTATCATGAGAAATCCTTAAGCTACATAAATAAAATGGGAGACTTGCAAACAGAATATGAAGTTTTCTTAACATGTTCCATCATCAACTATAATGAAGTACTTGCATAAATACATTTCCTCTTGTATGTTCAATTACATCATTGATTTTGTGGTTGTTTTCACCCTTTTAGAATTTCTCAAAATATCTCCTTGTAGGTCATCTATCTCTTAATTTTGTAATATAGTTTCTTCTAATTCACTCAAATACTATGGGATCCGATGTAACAAACATATTCATCGAAGGAAAAAGTCCTTCTAAATTTCTCAAATTCAAATGGATTTTCAATATATGCTTTTCTTTGAAAATTAGGAGGCACGTTTAGAAGAAATTGTAGCTCATTAAGTTGTGCACATGCGAGCTTGAACACTCACTCTTTTAATAAGATCACATTCTTACTCTATCTATTCATGGAAAACGCACTCTCTCTGTTCTATCATATTTCTACTTGTAGTTAGGCATATTTGTACACACACAAGATGAGTGAATTCTAGCATAGTCTATGTAAACCTAAGATTTGTTTCTTTTCATTCAACTTTGGTCTGCTCTAAATCATGCTTTCAATATTTTTTTATATTTCAAAGGTGCGCAAAATTTGGAGCTTAAGTTTTTACTCGGGTTCATTCCCTATGAAATCACTAGATGTGGTTAAATTAAAGAATTCATTCCAAGAAGCCCGTCATTTTAGGATTCAAAGTCCCCACATACATGGTATTCCGATGTTGCAAAGTCTTGGAGACATCTATACCTATTGTTGAGGAAGAGATTGGAGTTGTATAACATATCACATGAGCAATTACACAAAGAAAGTAAATTCAAAGAAACAAACGAGGTTGCAAAGATGAAGCGAGTGGATATAGAGCTATGGTACAACCTACCTGTCAATACATATTCTTTGAGCATGGTGAGTCATCATGGATAGTATCATGGTGTAAAAGAGACCTTGTACGCTTGTTGTTAGTGCAATAAACCCAATCGTTACTTTTGAACATCAACAAGAAACATATAATGCAACATAGATAACATGCACCTTTAATAGCTCACAAAAAGCTTCTAAATATGGATGGAAGTTATGAGTTCAAACACTCAAAGCAACCACCACAATTACAATTGGAAACATTCGTCTTATGGGAGTGTCATACATAGGGTTGACTTGCTAAAATGCATAAAATCCCTAATTTACATCAAGCAATAAAGGAGCAATAGCCTTAAAACAGATTGGATGCCAGTCCGATATTACATGGATACATAAAAGATGACCCCGAGATTGTAAGATTTCTCGAAATCTACTAAACCAACTGCCTTCAATATTTGAACAAACAAACTAGACAGTGACACCTACTTAAACATTTGATTTGCAGCTTTGTAATAACGAGACTATCAACCTTTGCAATGTGGGATCCAATGTAACAAACATATTCATTGAAGGAAAATGTCTTTGTAAATTTCTAAACTTCAAAATCGATGTTCAGCATATGCTTCTCCTTGAAAATTAGAGGGCACTTTTTGAAGAACTTATAGTTCATTAACCTGTATACATACGAGCTTGAACATTCACTGTTTTCATAAGATCACATTGTTAGTGTGTGTTCATGGAAAACCGACTCTCTCTATTCTGCCGCATTTCCACCTATAGCTAGCCATATTTCTACACACACATGATGAGTGAATTCTAGCATAGTCTATATAAACATAAGGATTTTTACAATGATGTCTAAACAGTGTAGATCTCTTATCTCGAGAGATTCTTTTGCCTCGAAGAACAAGGATTTCTCGATCGACCATTCCTTAGGAGTTTCGCCAAAATTGATAGCACATTGCTCCCTCTAAATCTTCGAAAGCGTCTCACACTCATGGCATTCCACAGCCTCGATGAGCAGCCGACCACCTCATCCAACAGCGTCTGTTGCCAATTGATTTGGTTCGCGAGTCTGAATACCTGCATCACGTGAAGCCAGATAACACGTGACTTGCGGCAATCGAAGAACATGTGAGCTAAATCTTTGATGCATCGATGGTAGCACTTGCACCATGGCAGCACACCACAGATGTTGTGAGCCCTTGCATTGGACCAGATGACCTTATGCAAGATTTTCCACATGAGAACAGACTTTTTGATCTCAATTAGGGGGTGCCAAATAGACGTGAACTTTAGTTCCCATCAAAGTTTGGTCGAAGAAAGGCACCACCTCTTGTTAAGGGTGTGATGAACATCTAAGTCCTCTTTGAAGTTGGGGATTTTGGATATTTTCTTACCATTGCTCCAATTGAGGCCCTCAAGGCAAGGAAGATCTTGTCGGCAGAGAATGCGGGTAGTTGAGCGGTCCCACGCTAAACACCTGCCTTGAAGAAGAGTCCATTCCTCAAGGGTAACTCTATGTCTCGGGTCTAAGTCTTCGAGCCTAATCCACTGGCTGGACTCTTGTTTCCGGAGCTCTTTTCACTGTTTGAACCCTTTGTTCCATAACCGCTTTGGAGTTTGCAGTTTCCAAGGCACTTCCCCCTAATGCCACTGATTGGGAACCAAATGAGTCATTTTTTCTTATCCCAGCTGCCTACTTCCACTCATCACTGATTTTGATGAATTGTTTGGCCTTGTTCCAGCTCTTCCATAAAGAACACATGAGGCTAGAGCGTTTAGCGGACACTGGGTGGGGAGAGAACAAAAGCGTGAGAATCCCTATGTCCTTCCAACCAGGATGGCCAAATAAGGTAAGGTCGTCCATATTTCTGAATATCAATTTAGCCCAAGAGGACTCACTATTGCTCCAAGCCCTGATAAGCCACTTTGCCGCCAGCTTCTCTGCCAACCCAACGATATCCAAAATACCCAAGCCCCCTGAGTTTTTCGAGCTAATTCAAGTTTCCCATTTGATTTTAGGAATCCCCCTCCTGTTGGGGTCCCCAGTCCAAAGGAAGTTTCTACAAATTCTTTCCACTTTGGCCAACTCCTTATCCTTAGGTCTCCAACACGAGAAGAAGTAAATAGTCGTTGAAAGCATAAATGTGTTAACAACCATAGCATGTCTTGCCAAGTTGACTTGCATACCTTTCCAATGATTTAGTTTTCTATCCAAGTTGGCTAGCACCTAGCTCCATCATTGGTCCATTGTGATGTCGAAGCCCATCGGAATGCCGAGGATATGGAAGACTTGACCTCTAGGGATAACTTCACACCCCTGATCTAACAACAATTGGGGTCGAGGCCCACAGATTGCTCTGAAAGCAATTTTAGCATTGTTGATTTTTTAACATGATGCCACACAAAAGGTGTTGAGGCTGTTCATATCATTATGTACAAAGGCATTCATGTCATCGGCAAAGAGTCTATCAATCATTTGGCCATGACTTAGAGGTAGGGAAATACCCTTGAGATTGTTAGAGTCTATGTGATGCTTTAATAGGCGATTGAGGCCGTGCGAGGTGATAGCGAAGAGTAGTTGAGCCAGAGGGTAGCCTTGCCTTATAGATCTTTTTAAACGTATGGGATCAGAGAGCTTACCATTGATATTTATTCTAGCTGAAGCATTTCCAAGAAGAGTGGAAACCATCTTCGTGAACTTTTGGTTGCATCCAAGGTCTTTTAGTGATTGAAGAATCAAGTCCGATTCTAATCTATCATACGCTTTGTCGAAGTCGATCTTAATGAATATCAGATCTTGTCCAAACTCCTCAGCAAATGCAAGGCCTTCCCAAATATCGACAATTCCTTCAAGTATACATCTACCTTTGATAAAACCTTTTTTGTCCTCACCAATCCATGACTTCAAATGACATAATATGAATTTTTCTTAACATGTTCCATCATCAACTATAATGAAGTACTTGCATAAATACATTTCCTCTTGTATGTTCAATTACATCATTGATTTTGTGGTTGTTTTCACCCTTTTAGAGTTTCTCAAAATATCTCCTTGTAGGTCATCTATATCTTAATTTTGTAAAATAGTTTCTTTAGCTCATACATATATAGTGGATAGTGCATTCATCCATAGACTTCACATAGTGTACAATTCTCAATTAAAGCAATTAGACTTGCTCGATAGAAAGGAACATTTCTTTGTAATTCTAGTGACTCACAAAAAAAAATTCTGATTTCTCCTCATTCTTCTAATTCACTCAAATACTATGGGATCCGATGTAACAAACCAATTCATCGAAGGAAAAAGTCCTTCTAAATTTCTAAAATTCAAATGGATTTTCAATATATGCTTTTCTTTGAAAATTAGGAGGCACGTTTAGAAGAAATTATAGTTCATTAAGTTGTGCACATGCGAGCTTGAACACTCACTCTTTTAATAAGATCACATTCTTAGTCTATCTATTCATGGAAAATGCACTCTCTCTGTTCTATCATATTTCTACCTGTAGTTAGGCATATTTGTACACACACAAGATGAGTGAATTCTAGTATAGTCTATGTAAACCTAAGATTTGTTTCTTTTCATTCAACTTTGGTCCGCTCTAAATCATGCTTTCAAGATATTCTTATATTTCAAAGGTGCGCAAAATTTGGAGCTTAAGTTTTTAGTCGGGTTCATTCCCTATGAAATCTCTAGATGTGGTTAAATTATAGAATTCATTCCAAGAACCCCGTCATTTTAGGATTCAAAGTCCCCACATACATGGTATTCCGATGTTGCAAAGTCTTGGAGACATCTAACCTATTGTTGAGGAAGAGATTGGAGTTGTATAACATATCACATGAGCAATTACACAAAGAAAGTAAATTCAAAGAAACAAAGGAGGTTGCAAAGATGAAGCGAGTGGATATAGAGCTATGGTACAACCTACCTGTCAATCCATATTCTTTGAGCATGGTGAGTCGTCATGGATAGTATCATGGTGGAACAATGATATAGAAAACGCATTTTACACAAGGCTCTTTGAAATAGACCTTGTACGCTTGTTGTTATTGCAATAAACCCAATCGTTACTTTTAAACATGAACAAGAAACATTTAATGCAACATAGATAACATGCACCTTTAATAGCTCACAAAAAGCTTCTAAATATGGATGGAAGCTATGAGTTCAAACACTCAAAGCAACCACCAAAATTACAATTAGAAACATTTGACTTATGGGAGTGCCATACATAGGGTTGACTTGCTAAAATGCATAAAATCCCTAATTGATGTCAAGCAATAAAGGAGCAATAGCCTTAAACAGATTGGATGCCATTCCGATATTACATGGATACATAGAAGATGACCCCGAGATTGTAAGATTTCTCGAAATCTACTCAACCAAATGCCTTCAATATTTGAACAAACAAACTAGACAGTGACACCTACTTAAACATTCGATTTGGAGCTCTGTAATAACAAGACTAGCAACCTTTGCAATGTGGGATCCAATGTAACAAACATATTCATTGAAGGAAAATGTCTTTGTAAATTTCTAAACTTCAAAATCGATGTGCAGCATATGCTTCTCCTTGAAAATTAGGGGGCACTTTTTGAAGAACTTATAGTTCATTAACCTGTATACATACGAGCTTGAACATTCACTGTTTTAATAAGATCACATTGTTAGTGTGTGTTCATGGAAAACCGACTCTCTCTATTCTGCCGCATTTCCACCTATAGCTAGCCATATTTCTACACACACATGATGAGTGAATTCTAGCATTCAGAACATATATGTATGCATCTGAATTCATGCATGTATGTATGTATTTGTTTGTACGTACATTTTCATGCATTTCTGTATGCATGTACGTACATCTTTATGAAAGTACATAACTATGTAGCCATGTATGTATGTAGTGATATAATATGCATGCATGCATGTATGTGTGCAGAGACAGTACATGTACGCATCCATGTGTAGATATTAAAAAAAAAAAAGAAGAAACAAAGAAAGGGAGAAGTATAAATTAGTAGAGAGATTGTCTTACGTGTTACTAAAGAGGTTACTCTGCATCTATGCACATATGCATGTATGTATGCACATGTGCATGTATGTTTGGACATGTGTATGTATGCATGTATGTGTGTGTATGTATCTATGAATGTGTGTATATGTATGCGTGTATGTATGTATCTATGTATGTATGCATGTATGTATGTATGTATGTATGTATGTATGTATGTACATATTTCTTAATGCATGCATGTATGTATCAATATATGTATGTATGCATGCATGTACGTATGTGTGTATCAATCTATCCATTTGTTTGTCTATGTATCAACCTACCTATCTATCTATCTATCTATCTATCTATATCGCTATCTATCTATCTATTTGTTTATCTATCTATCTATCTATTTATCTATCTATATAGCTATTTGTCTATCTATCTGTTTGTCTATCTATCTATCTATCTATTCCAATTGAAAGCACCATATTGATGAGACGTTCCATTATCATGAGCGGTTTAAAGGATGATTCCATATATACCATTACGAAAGAAACAATGTTCAATTAGGGTATTATTATACACATTGGTGGAGTTCTAGGTAATTCGCATTCTTTTTCGCACAATTTGAAATTGATATTATCATGAGAAATCCTTAAGCTACATGAATAAAATGGGATACTCGCAAACATAATATGAAAATCTCTTAACATGTTCCATCATCAATTGTAATTAATTACTTGCATAACTACATTTCCTCTTGTATGTTCAATTATATCATTGATTTTGTGGCTGTTTTTCACCCTTTTAAAAACTCTCAAAATATCTCCTTGTTGGTCATCTATCTCTTAATTTTGTAAAATAATTTCTTTAGCTCATACATATATAGTGGATAGTGCATTCATCCATAGACTTCAAATAGTGTACAATTCGCAATTAAAGCAATTAGACTTGCTCGATAGAAAGGAACATTTCTTTGTAATTCTAGTAACTCACAAAAAACAAATTCTGATTTCTCCTCATTCTTCTAATTCACTCAAATACTATGGGATCCGATGTAACAAACATACTCATTGAACGAAAAAGTCTTTCTAAATTTCTAAAATTCCAATGGATTTTCAATATATGCTTTTCTTGGAAAATTAGGAGGCACCTTTTGAAGAAGTTATAGTTCATTAAGTTGTGCACATGCGAGCTTGAACGCTCACTCTTTTAATAAGATCACATTCTTAGTGTGTCTATTCATGAAAAATGGACTCTCACTGTTGTATCATATTTCTACCTGTAGTTAGGCATATTTGTACACACGCAAGATGAGTGAATTCTAGAGTAGTCTATATAAACCTAAGATTGTTTGTTTTCATTCAAATTTGGTCTGTTCTGAATCATGCTTTCAAGATTTTCTTATATTTCAAAGGTGTGCAAAGTTTGGAGCTTAAGTTTTTGCTTGGGTTCATTCCCTATGAAATCTGTAGATATGGTTAAATTAAAGAATTAATTTGATGAATCCCATCATTTTAGGATTCCAAGGTTGCACATACATGGTATTCCGATGTTGCAAAGCCTTGGCGACATCTAACCTATGGTTAAGGAAGAGATTGGAGTTGTATAACATATCACATGAGCAGTTACACAAAGAAAGTAAATTCAAAGAAACAAAGGAGGTTGCAGTGATGAAGCGAGTGGATATAGAGCTATGGTACAACCTACCTTTCAATACATATTCTTTGAGCATGGTGAGTCCTCATGGAAGGTATCATAGTGGAACAATGATATAGCAAACACGTTTTACACAACACACCAAAAGAAAAGCAACATAAGCCCGATCCTAGCTCTTTGAATATGTAAAATAGACCTTGTATGCTTGTTGTTAGTGCAATAAAACCCAATGATTACCTTTGAACATCAACAAGAAAAATTTAATGCAACATAGATAACATGCACCTTAAATAGCTCACAAAAACCTTCTAAATATGGATGGAAGTCATGAGTTCAAACACTGAAAGCAGCCACCACAATTACAATTGGAAACATTCATCTTACAGAAGTGTCATGCATAAGGTTGGCTTTCTTTAGTGCATAAAATTCCTAATTTATATCAAGCAATGAAGGAGCAATAGCCTTAACATTGATTGGATGTCATCCCCATATTTCAGGGATACATAGAAGATGACCCCGAGATTGTAACATTTCTCTAAATCTACTAAACCAAATGCCTTGGATATTTGAACTAATAAACTAGACAATGATACCTACTTAAACATTCCATTTGGAGCTCTGTAATAACAAGACTAGCAACCTTTGCAATGTGGGATCCAAGATAACAAACATATTCATTGAAAGAAAATGTCTTTCTAAATTTCTAAACTTCAAATTGATCTTCAACATATGATTCTCCTTGAAAATTAGGGGGCACTTTTTGAAGAACTTAAATTTCATTAAGTTTTATACATATGAGCTTGAACAATCACTCTTTTAATAAGATCACATTGTTAGTGTGTATGTTCATGGAAAACCGACTCACTCTATTTTGTCTCATTTCCACCTATAGTTACGCATATTTGTACACACACATGATGAGTGAACTCTAGCATAGTCTATGTAAACATAAGGCAATTACACAACATGTCACATGAGCAATTACACAAAGAAAGTAAATTCAGAGAAACAAAGGAGATTGCAAAGATGAAGTGAGAGGATATAAAACTATGGGACGACCTAGCTTGCAACACATATACTTTGAGCGTGGGGAGTTCTCGTAGAGGGTATCATGGTGGAACAATGATATAGGAAACATGTTTTACACAACACACCTAAAGCAAAGCAGCATAGGACCAACCCTAGTCCTTTGAATATGTAAAATACACCTTGTAGGCTTGTTTTTAGTACAATAAAACCCAACGGCTACTTTCAAACATCAAGAGGAACAAGTTGATGCAAAATAGATAACTTGCACCTTGACTAGGCCACGAAAGCCTTCAAAATATGGATGGAAGTTATGACTTCAAACATCTACAGTAGCCAACACAGGTACAATTGGAAACACTCATCTTACTGGAGTTTCATACATAGGGTTGACTTGCTATAATGCATAAAACCCCTAATTTTTGGAAGCCAATGAAAGATCAATAACCTTAACATTGATTGGATGTCATCTTGATATTTCAGGGATATGTAGAAGATGGACCCCAAGATTGCAAAACTAAGATGTCTCGAGATCTACTAAACTAAATGTGTTGAATATTTGAACAGACAAAGTAGACAATGAAGGAGGAGCAAAGAATCAAAATGGTACAAAGCAATGATCAAAGATTATATGTATTGAATCAAAGCAACACGTTCATAATGTATAGATTATTTGGAGTCTTTACATCGACTCTTGAGGATATATCCATGCCTTTTCTTCATGAATTTGAATTATAAATTAGGCCAGTTTGGTAGTTTAAGTTGATTGGAAGCTTTACCTCTAATCATGGAAAAGAAAAAGTTGAGTTTCAACTACTTTCTGATTAATTGATTGAGAATTAATCTCAACCACTCAAAACTCGTGGATTTCATTCCTTTTACTCTTTCCTTTTACATAGGTAATTATCTTGAACCTTACAAGAAATTAACATAAGTGATCAACCAACAAATACAAAAGTGCTAGTCTTCAATGAACATAAATAATTTGCACAAAAGTGCTAGTCTTCAGTGAACATATATGCAACCATCGAAAGATGGTTTTGATGTACATCATATCCACCTCAAGCATAGTTCAAGCTTGATGTTCCAACACAATTGATATATAGATATATGGAGAGGGACATAAATAGATAGATAGATGGATGGATAGATAGATAGATAAATAAAGAGATAGATAGATTGAAACATAGATAGATAGATAGATAGATTGAAAGATAGATAGATAGATAGATAGAAAGATAGATAGATAGATAAGTAGATATATAGATAGCTGGATAGATAGATAGATAGATAGATAGATAGATGGATACATACATAGATAGATCCATAGATACATACATGTGTTCAAAAGAAAACGTCCTTGCTCATTCTACTATATAATCATATCAAAATAGTTTCCATGGGAGATAAAACATTATTTATTGGCATCCCTTAAATATTTCTTTCTAAAAATAGGAGGGAGTTCATATGCACTCGCCTCTATTCTCTTTAGAGGGGATTCAACCTAGTTAAATTTTATCAATTAAAGATTCATAGAAATCATTATCAAATAAAAGAATAAATAAAACGCACAGAGCGCCAATCAAAACGTTAATAGTCAATGAGAACATATTTCCATCATAAACATTTACCACATACCAAGAACAAACAATTATGATCACAAAGGGAGATTATGGGTTTGAGAAGATATGCACAATGGCTCTTGAGTGTCCTTCCAAGCATTTGTGGAGATTTTTAAGACTTCAAAAGCATTTGTAGACATGGCTTTGGTTTCTGTTTCCTATATTTCTTTGCTAAGAAGTCATTTTCGGAAGCATGTGCTTGAACACATGGAATGAAGAAAAATCATTTAATTGATGGTCACGAATTCTGTTGAAGGATTGGTATGGAACAAAAGAAAGTATAGATCATAGCTACATAATCGAAGTCCGTATGAACTTTTGGAAGGGATATGGATATACGCATCTTTATGTTAGTGAAAATAAGGTGCCTTCAAAGAGAGTCTCTTAGCACAATTATAGAGCCAATGGAATATATAATTAGCACAATTATAGAGCCGATGGAATATATATGTAGATGACCCAATATGGAAGCCAGGTTTGGAAGGAAGAATGAGGTATCATATTAGGGGGCCCCACATGATCATCAACAAATGCTGATATGAATCAATAAAAAAAACATCCATGGAAATGAAATTAGATCTATGATTAAGAGCATAGGTCTTGAGTAAGAGGGGATTAATTCTAGGATGCCAACTAGATAATGGATCTAGAAATATACCTAGTTAAGTCACTTAAGGGCTGGTCAGCTTTGCGATACTTATGATCACACGATACATGATAGAAGGATACACGATACATGATAGAAGCTAGTCTAGTTACATGATAGAAGGATACACGAGAGTCGACGACTATGATAGATCATAGAAGAATTCAATCCTAGCTGTGGAATTCATATATATGACTTGTTTGCTGCAATTGTAGGTAGATCTTCTTCTTATTATGCACCTCACGATTATCAAAACCATATACCAGTAGCATATATATATATATATATAATTGTGAAAACCATTTAACACTAGCATGTAAATGTCCAAACCGAAAAACACTTGCATTTAATGTACTTCTCTGATGTACAGTTCGAGAAGATTGTGAAAACCTTTTGGATTACCACTTTTCATAACCATTACAAACTACGGGTTCGCCATCACATCGGTAGGCAGACCACAGGCAGGTACACTTTCTTATTCTCCTTTGTCATGTAGCCTAATACACATGGAGCTCTTTCAAATAACTGCAGCGCCATAGCCTATGTATAGTTTGTTAGGCCTCTGTAACAGAGCGCAAAGAAGCTCTCTCGGCCTCTTCGAAATCGTAGGAGCTCTTGATTTTGAGAGCGATCGTTAGGAGCTGCTCACTTGATCTCCTAATGTAGATGGTTTCTCCTTCCCGATGGGCGGCCATACCAGCTGCGGAGGATAAGCGAGACGATGCCAGGAAGTTATATGCACGGCAACGTGCTCCTTCGATGCGAGGACAGGCCAAGGACACATCCTCTTGCGCAGACAACTGAAACATGGCAGCCGCGTCACTCTCCTCTTCTTCGACCAGGAAGAACTCATTCTTCCCCTCCTGTCTCCATGACAAGACCCTTCCGTTGTCGGCGTTCTCCATCGTTAAGGCTTCTCCCTCGGAAATGAACGGCCTGCACTCCCGAGTCCTGTACCGGAATCGGTAGAAGGCACCTTGTTCGGACAGACGAACACAGTAGGTGGACATATCCTCGTTCCACTCGGGCGATAGGAAGCCCGGCATCCCGGAACCCACGGATTGCAACTTATACACCTCGCTAGAATATAAGGCAGGCTGCGAGCACCTGCTCCAGTCCGGGAACACAGGTTCCCTGCCCTTCCGCCCTTCCAGACATCTTTCCTCTGCCGCTTCGGCTGTCGCTACTGTAATCACTACAGTCATAGCCAGCAATGCGATCCTCTGGGTGCACCACCTTCCAAAATGCACACAGACTCACTCCTGTCAATTATCACAATCTTCCAAAATGCACATCCACAACACAAAACATAGATATAGTCGTCAACCAGATACAGCCCCCACACACACACGGAGATCGCAGAGAGAGGTGCTGCGTACCTCAAACGAGCCATGCCTGCAAACCTTGACAGGCTCGAATAGATCCTCTGATAATGCGCTGCCTTTGGCTTCTCTTCAGATGATCCGTATCGAATCCCGCTTAGCTCATCCAAAATATACAAACTGAGGAACTGCAAGACTTGCTCGTTCGTACCCCTACACGTCTGCGAGTACGCCCATCCATTTCGTCGTTTCTTCTATATCCGGAATTTCGGATGACAAAGTGTTGCCATGCTCCATATCCCGTCAGCAGTTTTTGAAAACTACCAGCCACCATCAACATTAACAAACACACTCATTGCAGAACAATCTCTTGCCACTGTACAAGCGAATCTCCATTAAGAAAAACGATCTCTTTTTTTTTTTTATAAAAGGAAGTTGGGTCTTAGCCTATTCTCCTGGATTTTAATTAAAATAAAGAAGAAAAGTTACAAGTGAATGGAACTAGTGCCCATGAGACCCTCAAATCCCACAATGCAGGGGAGGAGTATGGCAAGCTAGAGGGCATTACAACTGAGGCGAATAGATCTATTATCTCCCTCACGTGGGACTCATTTGGGTTTCAACTTGTTGTTTTCGAGAAGATAAATACAATAATGTCTAAACGGTGTAGATCTCCTATCTCGGGAGATTCTTTTACCTAGAAGAAACAAGGATTTCTCGATCGACCATTCCTTAGGAGTTTGGCCAAAATTGATAGCACATCGCTCCCTCCAAATCTTCCAAAGAGTCTCACCCTAATGGCATTCCACAGCCTCGATGAGCAGCCGACCACCTCATCCAACAATGCGTGTTGCTAATTGATTTGGTTCCTGAGTCTCAATACCCGCATCACGTGATGGCAGATAACACGAGATTTGGAGCAATCAAAGAACATGTGAGCTCAATCTTTGATGCATCGATGGCAGTACTTACACCATGGTGGCACACCACAGATTTTGTTAGCCCTTGCATTGGACCAGATTCGCTAATGCAGCATTTGCCACATGAGAACATACTTTTTGATCTCAATTAGGTGGTGCCAAATAGACATGAACTTTAGTTCCCATCGAAGTTTGGTCCAAGAAAGGCACCACTTCTTGTTAAGGGTGTGATGAACATCTAAGTTCTCTTTGAAGATGGGGATTCTGGATATTTTCTTACCATTGCTCCAATTGAGGCCCTCCAGGCAAGGAAGATCTTATCGGCAGAGAAGGCAGGTAGTTGAGCGGTCCCATGCTTAACAATTGCCTTGAAGAAGAGTCCATTCCTCGAGGGTAACTCCATGTCTCGGGTCTAAGTCTCCGAACCTAATCCACTAGCTGGTCTCTTGTTTCGAGAGCTGTTTTCACTGTTTGAACCCCTTGTTCCATAACCGATTTGCAGTTTGGAGGTTCCAAGGCTCCACCCCCCTGATCAGTTGTTTGGCCTTGTTCCAACTCTTCCATAAAGAGCACATGTGGCTAGAGCCTTTAGCGGACACTGGGTGGGGAGAGAACAAAAGTTGAGAATTTCTATGTCCTTCAACCAGGATGGCAAAATAAGGTAAGGTCATCCATGTTTCTGAGTATCAATTTAGCCCAAGAGGACTCACTATTGGTCCAAGCCTTGATAAGCCACTTTGCTGCCCCCTTGTCAGCCAACCCAACGATATCCAAAATACCCAAGCCCCCTGAGTCTTTCGAGCTAATGCAAGTTTTCCATTTGATTTTGGGAATCCCCCTCGTGTTGGGGTCCCCAATCGAAAAGAAGTTTCTACAGATTCTTTCCACTTTGGCCCATTCTTTCTCCTTAGGTCTCCAACACGAGATGAAGTAAATAGTTGATGAAAGCATAAATGTGTTAACAACCATAGCACGTCTTGCCAAGTTGACTTGCATACCTTTCCAATTACTTAGTTTGCTATCCAGCTTGGTTAGCACCCAGTTCCATTGTTGGTCCATTCGTGATGTCGAAGCCCATTGGAATGCCAAGGAGACGGAAGACTTGACCTCTAGAGATAACTTGATACCCCTGATCTAACAAAAATTGGGGTGGAGTTCCACGGATTGCTCTAAAAGTAGTTTTAACGTGGTTGATTTTTGAACATGACGCCATACAAAAGGTGTCGAGGCAACTCTAGAACACCTCAATGGTGTTCATATCATTATGTACAAAGGCATTCATGTCATCGACAAAGAGTCTAGCAATCATTTGGCCGTGATTTAGAGGTAGGAAAATACCCTTGAGATTGCCAGAGTCCATGTGATGCTTTAATAGGCGATTGAGGCCGTGCGAGGCGATAGCGAAGAGTAGTGGAGCCAGAGGGCAGCCTTGCCTTATAGATCTTTTCAAATGTATGGGCTCAGAGAGCTTACCATTGATATTTTTTCTAGTTGAAGCATTTCCAATAAGAGTGGAAACCATCTTTGTGAACTTTTGGCTGCATCCAAGGTGTTCTAGTGATTGTAGAATAAAGTCCCATTCCAATCGATGATACGCTTTGTGGAAGTAAATGTGAATGAATACCAGATCTTGTGAAGACTCCTCAGCAAACGCAAGGCCTTCCCATATATTGACAATTGCTTCAAGTATACATCTACCTTTGATAAAACCTTTATGGTCCTCACAAATCCATGACTTCAAATGACAAGAGATTTTGCTCGCGATAACTTTGGCAATTATCTTGTATCCAGTTTGGAGCATGGTAATCGGCCGCCAATTTTAAATTTTGTTCTTATCTCCCCTTTTGTGAATTAACTTGATGACACCATTATTAAGACACCCAAGAAGGGTGCCGAAGGAGAAAGCCTCTTGCCACACCAAACGTATTGCGGTGGCCACCTTATGCTTGAAGGACCTGAAGAACTCATTGGTGAGGCCATTAGGACCCGAACATATCCCATTGGGAAGAGCGTCACTAACTTTGATAATTTCATTCTTAGAAATGTTAGCATCCAACAGAGAATTCATGTTCTGAGGGATTCTAGATTGAGCAACCAAGGAGATGGTTGCCATGGAGCCACGCCTGTGGGGGGAAAGAGGAGTCAAGACCACTAGAAGATCGGTAAAGTGCTCAACGATGATATATCTGTTCTCAACTTCTGTGCTACATTCGATCCCATTGTTATCGCCCAAGAAGGAGATACATTCCCTAGCTAGTTTCTTTTTGAGGATGTTACACATCTTTTTCGATGGTTTCTGGACCTTCCCTACCCACCAATGGTTGAAGAATATTTGAAGATTTTTCCTTGGAGCCTCCTCCTCGAATCTTAGTCTTCCCCTGATTTTAAAAAGACCTTTTTGCCATTGCATGTTACCTTTATTCACTTATTCTTCAAGACTTGAGAGCCTCCGGTACACCATTTCTCTTCTTTTTTTTCGGACATCTCTTATAGCCTTATGAGTCCTAATCAGAATTTGTCTAGTTCTTTCCACCGCGGGGCAGTAGGTTTCGGGGGAACCTCCATTATAAAAAACAATCTCATACTAAATCTGAAGCTCGGGGAATAGGCTTTGACTGAACCTCCATGAAAAAAACTATATAAAGGAGTTGCAAAGATGAAGCAGGAGAACATAGAACTATGGATAAGCTACCTTTCAGCACGTATCCTTTCAGCATGGCGAGTTCTCACAGAAGGCATAACGGTGGCACAATCATGCAGGAAATACATTTTCCACAATTTACCAAAAGATTAATCTCATTATTTTGTATCTTGGAGCTTATGGTTTCAAAACATATATGTATGCATCTGAATTCATGCATGTATGTATGTATTTGTTTGTATGTACATTTTCATGTATTTATGTATGCATGTACGTATATCTTTATGAAAGTACATAACTATGTAGCCATGTATGTATGTAGTCATATAATATGCATGCATGCATGTATGTGTGCAGAGAGACACAGTACATGTACGCATCCATGTCTGGCTATTTATAAAAATAAGAAAAAACAAAGAAAGGGAGAAGTATAAGTTAGTAGAGAGATTGCCTTACGTGTTACTAAAGAAGTTACTATGCATCTATGCACATATGCATGTATGTTTGGACATGTGCATGTATGCATGTATGTATTTATGTATCTGTTATGTATGTATGCATGTATGTACGTATGTGTGTGTGTATGAATGTATGAATGTGTGTGTATGTATGTGTGTATACATGTATCTATGTATGTATGCATGTATGTAGGTATGTATGTATGTACATATTTCTTAATGCATGCATGTATGTATCACTATATAGCTATCTATCTATCTATCTATCTATTCCAATTGAAATCACCATATTGATGAGACATTCCATTATCATGAGCGGTTTAAATGATGATTCCATATATACCATTACGAAAGAATCAGTGTTCAATTAGGGTACTATTATACACATTGGTGGAGTTCTAGGTAATTCGCATTCTTTTTGGCACAATTTGAGCTTGATATTATCATGAGAAATCCTTAAGCTACATAAATAAAATGGGAGACCTGCAAACATAATATGAAGTTTTCTTAACATGTTCCATTATCAATTGTAATGAAGTAATTGCATAAATACATTTCCTATTGTATGTTCAATTACATCATTGATTTTGTGGCTGTTTTGACCCTTTTAAAAATTCTCAAAATATCTCCTTGTTGATCATCTATGTCTTAATTTTGTAAAATATTTTCTTTAGCTCATACATATATAGTGGATAGTGCATTCAGCCTCACAAAAAAAAACTGATTTCTCCTCATTCTTCTAATTCACTCAAATACTATGGGATCCGATTTAACAAACATATTCATTGAAGGAAAAAGTCGTTCTAAATTTCTATAATTAAAATGGATTTTCAATATATGATTTTCTTGGAAAATTAGGAGGCAATTTTAGAAGAAATTATAGTTCATTAAGTTGTGCACATGCGAGCTTGAACACTGTAGATCCCCCTCCCCTCTCTCTCTCCCCCTCTTTTCTCTCTCTCTTCCTCTCTCTCTTCCCCTCTCACTATTTTTTCCTCTCTCTCTCGGTCCCTCTCTATCTCCCTCTCTTTCTCTCTCTTTCTCTCTCTTTCTCTCCCTCTCCTTCTCTCTTCCCCCCTCTCTCTCTCTCTCTCTTTTTCCTCCTCCCTCTCTCCCTTTTTCTCTCTCTCTCTCTTTTCCCCGCGTGTGAACCCCTCCCTTTCTCTCTCTCTTTCTCTCTCTCTCCCCCTCTCTTCCCCCCTGTCTCTCTCTTTCCTCCTCCCTCTCTCCCTTTTCCTCTCTCTCTCTTTCTCTCTCTTCTCTCTCTCTCTCTCTCTCTCTCTCTCTCTCTCTCTCTCTCTCTCTCTCTCTCTCTCTCTCTCTCTCTCTCTCTCTCTCTCTCTCTCTCTCTCTCTCTCTCTCTCTCTCTCTCTCTCTCTCTCTCTCTCTCTCTCTCTCTCTCTCTCTCTCTCTCTCTCTCTCTCTCTCTCTCTCTCTCTCTCTCTCTTCCACCACCCGCCCCGACTCCCCTCCCCCGCCATCCGCCCTCCGCCCCCCGCCATCCGCCCTCCGCCCCCCGCCATCCGCCCTCCGCCCCCCGCCCCTCACACACCCGCCCTCCGCCAATTCCCCCCCTTTCTTCTTTCTCTTCCGCCACCCGCCCCGACTCCCCTCCCCCGCCATCCGCCCTCCCCTCCCCCACCATCCGCCCTCCCCTCCCCCACCATCCGCCCTCTGCCCCCCGCCATCCGCCCTCCGCCCCCCGCCCCTCACTCCGCCTCCGCCCCCCGCCCGCCCTCCGCAGCCCCTCTCACCCGCCAAGCCCCCCCACCTAGTTCCCCTCTTTCCCCCTGCTCCCACCCGGCGCTCACTTCGCCTCCGCCCCTCACTCCGCCTCCGCCCTTGCCCCTCACTCCGCCTCCGCCCCCCGCCCCTCACTCCGCCTCCGCCCCCCGCCCCCTCACTCCGCACCCCTCCGCCATACACTCCTCCGCCCTCCTCCACCCCACGCCCCACACACCCCTCCGCCCACCCCTCCACCGCTTCTCCCACAGCCCAACCCCGCCTCCTCCACCTCACACCACCACCGACCCCCTCATCTCACCCACCATCCATCCCCGCTGCCACTCACACGCACACTTTCACACACACACGCTCATCCGCACACTCTACACATACACAATCGCACACTCACGCACACTTTCACACACATATCCACATGCACACATAGGCACACACACACATGCAGCCATCACACACATACCCACATAAGCACACACATCCTCATGTACTCACACACGCACACACCACACCTACACAACCACACATATGCATACACGCACATCCATACATGCACACACACACATATAGCACACACACACACATATTTGGGCATTCTCGGAGCAATCTCTCGACTTGTAGATCCTGAACTCTGGAGGGAAGTACACACTTCTCTTGTTCTTGAGGGTCGTGAGATTCATCATGCAATTGCTAGAGTGGGCCTTGACTAAGAACTTCATATGGAGCAGCAAGGTTATGTGGAACATGGACTCTGCAGGGAGGCTTTGGACTGCTTTAAAGAGATGGAAGCCGAAAACATTTCACCAATGGAGTTCACTTATGCATGTATATTGAAGCTTGTGGCATATTCGGAAACTTCGAAGAGAGGCAGTACATACATTTAGATGTAATTAGGAAGGGATTCGAAGTGGAGGAAGGACTCAGACTAGTCATGGAAAGGTCCGGAAGAGGTGAATCTTTGCAAAGTGAAAAGGTAAAAGGTGATTATTAAAAAGTGGAATTGCCAGCAACCATTCATGGCGACTACCTATTTTTGTGGATCTAATTCAAATCAAGTGGAATATTTGACCTACCCCCCAATTTTTGGGTGATTATCCGGCGCGTGATCAGTGAAGATTCGGCAAGGCCTCTTGGCCTATTGGGGCCTATAAAAGCAATGGATTTGTGCTCATTTGGGTACAGTGGAGTACTTGTACAAGGTACAAGTTTTAGAGATACAGTGGTTCGTGTATACGTGCAGAAGACCTCTCTTGCACTTGGTGGTTTCAAGTCTACTGTCGGAGCTACTCTGTCGTGTATACAGAGGGTAGGCTTCACAGTGAAGGGCTATGAGCACTATAGTGTAAGAGAGTAGCTTGGGGTTATTTTTTCTGTGAGTCAGTGTTGTTGATTAGGTTCTATCCTCTTGAGGAATTCTTTGTATTGTTCTGAGTTATTCTGCATATCATTGGCCCTTATGCTGATGGGAAGAATCTGTTGTATTGGAGTTAGTTACTTTTAGGGTGACTTGTTAGCCCTAAGTTTACACTTTTGAGCATCGTCATCTGCCCAACTTTGTAATCATCTGATTTGAATCAAGCAGTGTACGGTCTTCCTTGGTCAATTGTTGTTCATATTTTCTGAAGTATGTACCACTCTGTGCAATCCGTGTTATCTACCTGCTCACAGAAATGTTAAAGGGTATATTTCCCTAAAGAGAACCCCCCTTGAGTAGGTGATGTACTGGACGTGTTTAGTTTTCATTCTCTACTTTTGTTAAAAGCGGATACCCCAGTACCTCCTCTACAGTTTGGCACACCCGGTGGGACCTTTGCATTTCTGTGAGAAGTGTTTTTCCCTATTGCAATTGCGAATAGGTACATGACCCATACACGAGCAGATAAGGAATCTCTTCGTGTTCGGCGGAGCCTTAACAAGTTAGCAATAACCACGGCTAGTGAGTCTACCTCCCCTCTGTCCTCCCTAAACTTATCTATTGATTTGGGTGCGACACCATTGTCAAAAGAAGGGTATAGGAGAACTTTAGACTTCTCCTCAGGTACGTCAGAAGAGACACCAGTCCAAATGGAGGATCTTTCTCACCTACTCTCCAGGATCAACATCAAGTTCCCTACCCTCAAGGGACATGCTTATGAAGATGCTGATGATCATGTGAGGAGATTTATCTCTTTATGCCGTGGACGTGGTCTGCAGAATAGAGAAGATGCAATGTTGGCACTTTTTCCATCCACATTGGAGGGTCTTACAGATAAATGGTATAGTCAGTATGCAGATGGCCATTTCACTACATGGGAGGCTCTGAAGGCGGCTTTCTCACAAACATTCCGACCAAGTGATTCCTCGGAAAGAGCTCTAGATCAGCTAGAGAATTTGAAGCTAAGACTAGGTGAATCCTTTCATGAGCTTCACACTAGAACAAAAGCACTTGTTGCACGTCTCCCACATGCTCGAGGTGACTTTTTGGTTAAAAAGTGGATTGCGAAGGCCCTGCCAAGGTCATCTCAGCAGAAGCTTCGGGAGTCTCTTAGATTGGATGCCACTCTCAATGATTTTGTTGCAGCGGCATCACGCATTGAAGAAGCAAGGCAACATTTTGAGGGGGATACACAACAAAAGTATGCTGCAGATCTGGATCCTATTGAGCAACTGAGAAGGGAATTGGAAGCATTGAAGATGCAACAAAATCAACAAGAAGAGAAGGTCTTGCCACCACTGCGTCGCAATGATGATGAAGTAGCTCAACTTCGCCGAGAGTTAGAAGATTTGAAGACCACTCAGGATATAAGGAGACAAATTTGGTGTACAATCTATAACAACAATGGACATTCCAATGCTAATTGCCCTATTAAGGTAAGCTGTCAATTTTGTGGGAAAGATGGTCATGAAGCCAGAGATTGCTACTACCTCAAGGGTACACAGCAGAGAGGTAACCCTCAAAATTTGGATTCATATTATGCTAGTACATCAAATACTTCAAATAGAGAGGAGAATCAGCCTGCAAGGCCTAGATATAATAGACCTTTGATGTGCTATCGTTGTGGTGAGTATGGCCACATGCAAAATAGGTGTTCCCTCCCAGAAGATGCACCTCCTTGTCAACATTGTCCAGAGGCCAAGGATCATTATACCAAAGATTGCCCAGGAGGTCGTCCTGCTCCACTCCACATGATTTCAGTCTCTCCAAAAGAAGAAGGTATGACCGCTCAATCTTATGCTGTTTCATCTTCATCCATGCCAATGATGACTAGAGCCAGGCAAGCGGCAGTAGCCCATAAGGAGGAACAACAAGGACCCAAAGAGAGAGATGCAGAGAAGAGGGTGGCATGGAAGGACTAAGAAGACATGGAAGAGGCTTATGAGAGGGTGACTACTTTGCTAAAAGATCGACCAACAAGTACTCCTGAAGACACGCAAGAAATGAACATTGAGGAAATCTTGAAAGGTATTCACCATAAGATTAGTCTGTACCAACTCATAAAGATGGATTCTAAAGTAAGAAGTGATCTGTTGAAGATTATACATTCTGCATGCTTGTGCCCACCTCCTAGCATAGATGGTTTTATGGTGGACTTTCCTCCTGCACCCTTGGCTGATTATCAAAGCTCAAGATTATCTGTTTTTATCAAGGATGAAGCTCTCACAGGTGTTATTATAGATGGAGGTTCCGGCATCAATTTGATGCCTCATTTCACTATGAAGAAACTAAGGCTGAATCCCACAAAGGCAGCACCCTTCACAGTCACATTAGCAGATCAACGTCGGGTTGCACCATTGGGCATTGTCGAAAAGGTACTTATGATAGTGCAGGGTTGTCATTTTGTTTTAGACTTTGTTGTTATAGCCCTGCCACAGGAGACCTCATACCCTCTACTCTTGGGAAGGCCTTGGTTCAAGCAAGCAAAGGCTCTACAGGATTGGGGAAAGAACAAGTTATGGATTTCCACATGTACTAATAATCAATTACAGATACATTTGGAGGAAGGATCAGACATCAACAAGGCTACTGGGTATGCAATGGAAACTCAGGTAATGCCTTCAGAAGATGATGCCCTATTAAGTTGGATGATGGGAAGTACAGAATGCTGCACAGTGGAGATATGTGAGGTAAATGAAGATTTGGCAAAAGCAACACAAGGAGGTCGTGAAGAGGAAAAAATTGATGTTTTTCACTTGAACAATATAGAAAAGAGTAAGCAAGGAAGTCAAGCTTATCTTTTGCAGGCACCTCCGGAAGGACAGAAATCTCTAATTGAGTTAGATAATCAAAATTCAACACTCAGCGCCACTACGATGGTATGTAAGAGTAAGGCAGGTAAACATGAGGAATCGGATGATTTTATGCTTGCAGGACCAGAAAGTGACAAAGTTGTGCCGGCATCCGAGGAAGCTAATGGTGACCTTCAAGGACTCCCATTCTCAAATGTACCTTTAGGATGGATCAAGGAGCAGAAGAAACGGAAAAGAGGCCGTCCTCGATTAATTCCTATAGATGTTTGCACAGAATCTTCAGATAAGGATGGAACGTTTGGTTTTGAGCACGGGCCACCATTCACATTAGAGTCCTTTGAAAAATATGATAACCAGTTTAAGGATGAATATTTTGGTTTGAACGAGAGGGAGAAGCCTGTTCATGAATCTTTTCGGGAGGAAGTTTCTGTTGATTGTGTAGAAGGGGAATATTGGCGAATAGTGGAGCATGCAGCTGAGCAATTGGAGGTCCTTTATGGTGCTAAGATAGAGACAAGGAAATTTGGTAGTGGTTTTCCTCAGGCCAGACTTGGAGAGACACACAGCTCCTATGGAAGCTCTGGGTGGAATTTGAGTAGCATTGCTCGGCTGGGTGGATTAATCTTAGCTTTTGAGGAGGAGAAAATCTCTGGAGTTCTGGTTCCCTGGCTATATATGGGAATGTGTTTCTCCTCTTTTTGTTGGCATATTGAAGATCACCACCGGTATTCTGTGAATTATATGTATTTTGGTTCTCCAAAAGTGTGGTATGGAGTCTTGGCAGTGCAACTGGAGGGTCTACAAGTTCATTATGAAGAAATTGCACCAGGGACGGTGCAAAATCTTGATGTGGGGGTCTGTAGATCCCCCTCCCCTCTCTCTCTCCCCCTCTTTTCTCTCTCTCTTCCTCTCTCTCTTCCCCTCTCACTATTTTTTCCTCTCTCTCTCGGTCCCTCTCTATCTCCCTCTCTTTCTCTCTCTTTCTCTCTCTTTCTCTCCCTCTCCTTCTCTCTTCCCCCCTCTCTCTCTCTCTCTTTTTCCTCCTCCCTCTCTCCCTTTTTCTCTCTCTCTCTTTTCCCCGCGTGTGAACCCCTCCCTTTCTCTCTCTCTTTCTCTCTCTCTCCCCCTCTCTTCCCCCCTCTCTCTCTCTCTTTCCTCCTCCCTCTCTCTCTTTTCCTCTCTCTCTCTTTCTCTCTCTTTCTCTCTCTCTCTCTCTCTCTCTCTCTCTCTCTCTCTCTCTCTCTCTCTCTCTCTCTCTCTCTCTCTCTCTCTCTCTCTCTCTCTCTCTCTCTCTCTCTCTCTCTCTCTCTCTCTCTCTCTCTCTCTCTCTCTCTCTCTCTCTCTCTCTCTCTCTCTCTCTCTCTCTCTCTCTCTCTCTCTCTCTCTCTCTCTCTCTCTCTCTCTCTCTCTCTCTCTCTCTCTCTCTTCCGCCACCCGTCCCGACTCCCCTCCCCCGCCATCTGCCCTCCGCCCCCCGCCATCCGCCCTCCGCCCCCCGCCCCTCACACACCCGCCCTCCGCCAATTCCCCCCCCCCCCTTTCTTCTCTCTCTTCCGCCACCCGCCCCGACTCCCCTCCCCCGCCATCCGCCCTCCGCCACCCGCCATCCGCCCTCCGCCCCCGGCCCCTCACTCCGCCTCCGCCCCCCGCCCGCCCTCCGCAGCCCCTCTCACCTGCCAAGCCCCCCCCCCCCACCTAGTTCCCCTCTTTCCCCCTGCTCCCACCCGGCCCTCACTCCGCCTCCGCCCCTCACTCCGCCTCCGCCCCCGCCCCTCACTCCGCCTCCGCCCCCCGCCCCTCACTCCGCCTCCGCCCCCCGCCCCCTCACTCCGCACCCCTCCGCCATACACTCCTCCCCCTCCTCCACCCCACACCCCACACACCCCTCCGCCCACCCCTCCACCGCTTCTCCCACAGCCCAACCCCGCCTCCTCCACCTCACACCACCACCGACCCCCTCATCTCACCCGCCATCCATCCCCGCTGCCACTCACACGCACACTTTCACACACACACGCTCATCCGCACACTCTACACATACACAACCGCACACGCACGCACACTTTCACACACATATCCACATGCACACATAGGCACACACACACATGCAGCCATCACACACATACCCACATAAGCACACACATCCTCATGTACTCACACACGCACACACCACACCTACACAACCACACATATGCATACACGCACATCCATACATGCACACACACACATATAGCACACACACACACATATTTGGGCATTCTCGGAGCAATCTCTCGGCTTGTAGATCCTGAACTCTGCAGGGAAGTACACACTTCTCTTGTTCTTGAGGGTCGTGAGATTCATCATGCAATTGCTAGAGTGGGCCTTGACTAAGAACTTCATATGGAGCAGCAAGGTTATGTGGAACATGGACTCTGCAGGGAGGCCTTGGACTGCTTTAAAGAGATGGAAGCCGAAAACATTTCACCAATGGAGTTCACTTATGCATGTATATTGAAGCTTGTGGCATATTCGGAAACTTCGAAGAGAGGCAGTACATACATTTAGATGTAATTAGGAAGGGATTCGAAGTGGAGGAAGGACTCAGACTAGTCATGGAGAGGTCCGGAAGAGGTGAATCTTTGCAAAGTGAAAAGGTAAAGGTGATTATTAAAAAGTGGAATTGCCAGCAACCATTCACGGCGACTACCTATTTTTGTGGATCTAATTCAAATCAAGTGGAATATTTGACCTACCCCCCAATTTTTGGGTGATTATCCGGCGCGTGATCAGTGAAGATTCGGCAAGGCCTCTTGGCCTATTGGGGCCTATAAAAGCAATGGATTTGTGCTCATTTGGGTACACTGGAGTACTTGTACAAGGTACAAGTTTTAGAGATACAGTGGTTCGTGTATACGTGCAGAAGACCTCTCTTGCACTTGGTGGTTTCAAGTCTACTGTGGGAGCTACTCTGTCGTGTATACAGAGGGTAGGCTTCACAGTGAAGGGCTATGAGCACTATAGTGTAAGAGAGTAGCTTGGGGTTATTTTTTCTGTGAGTCAGTGTTGTTGATTAGGTTCTATCCTCTTGAGGAATTCTTTGTATTGTTCTGAGTTATTATGCATATCATTGGCCCTTATGTTGATGGGAAGAATCTGTTGTATTGGAGTTATTTACTTTTAGGGTGACTTGTTAGCCCTAAGTTTACACTTTTGAGCATCGTCATCTGCCCAACTTTGTAATCATCTGATTTGAATCAAGCAGTGTACAATCTTCCTTGGTCAATTGTTGTTCATATTTTATGAAGTATGTACCACTCTGTGCAATCCGTGTTATCTACCTGCTCACAGAAATGTTAAAGGGTATATTTCCCTAAAGAGAACCCCCCTTGAGTAGGTGATGTACTGGACGTGTTTAGTTTTCATTCTCTACTTTTGTTAAAAGCGGATACCCCAGTACCTCCTCTACAAACACTCACTAGGTAGGGAAAGACCTTGAGATTGTCAGAGTCCATGTGATGCTTTAATAGGTGATTGAGGCCATGCAAGGCAATAGCGAAGAGTAGTGGAGCCAAGGGCAGCCTTGCCTTATATTTCTTTTTAAACGTATGGGCTCAGAGAGCTCACTGGTGATACTTATTCTAGTTGAATCATTTCCAAGAAGAGTGGAAACCATCTTCGTGAACTTTTGGCTGCATCCAAGGTCTTTTAGTGATTTAAGAATAAAGTCCCATTCCAATCTATCATACACTTTGTCTAAGTCGATCTTAATGATTATCAGATCTTGTGCAGACTCCTCAGCAAACGCAAGACCTTCCCAAATATCGACAATTGCTTCAAGTATACATCTACCTTTGATAAACCCTTTCTGGTCCTCACAAATCCATGACTTTAAATGACAAGACGTTTTGCTGGCGATAACCTTAGCAATTATCTTGTTTGTATCTAGTTTAGAGCATGGTAATTGGCCGCCAATTTTCAATTTGCTTCTTATCTCCGCTTTTGTGAATTAACTTGATGACACTGTTATTAAGACACCCAAGGAGGGTGCCAAAGGAGAGAGCCTCTTGCCACACCAAACGTAGTTGGTTGGCCACCTCATGCTTCAAGGACTTGAAGAACTCATTGGTGAGGCCATCAGAACCCCCACTTTTCCCATTGGGAAGATCCTCAATAACCTTGATTATTGCGTTCTTAGAAATGTTAGCATCCAACAGAGAATTCATGTTATGGGGGATTCTAGATTGAGCAACCCTCGAGATGGTTGTCATGCAGTCATGCCTGTGCGGCGAAAGAAGAGTCGAGGCCCCGAGAAGATGGGTAAAGTGCTCAATGATGATAGATCTGTTCTCAACTTCTGTGCTATATTGGATCCCATTGTTATCGACCAAGAAGGGGATAAATTCCCTAGCTTTTTTCTTTTTGAGGATGTTTCAAATCTTTTTCGATGGATTGTCGGCCTTCCCTCCTCACCAATCTTTGAAGAATATTTGAAGATTTTTCCTTTCAACCTCCTCCTCAAATCTTAGTCTTCCCTTGATTTTCAAAAGACCTTTTTGTCATTGCAAGTTACCTTTGTTCACTTCTTCTTCAACACATGAGAGCCTCCAGTATACCATTTCTCTTCTTTTTTTTCGGATATCTCTTATAGCCTTATGAGTCCATATAAGAATTTGTCGAGTCCTTTCCACCGTCGGGGAGTAGGCTTCGGGGGAACCTCCATTAAAAAAAACAATCTCTCGTTAAATATGAAGCTCGGGGGAGTAGGCTTTGGCTGAACCTCCATTAAAAAAAATATATATGAACCTTCATAAGGGTGGCACAATCATACCGGAAATACATTTTGCACAATTTACCAACAGATTGATCTCATCAGTTTCTATCTTAGCGCTTGTGGTTTCAAAACATACATGTATGCATCTGAATTCATGCACGTATGTATGTATTTGTTTGTATGTACATTTTCATGTATTTATGTATGCATGTACGTATATCTTTATGAAAGTACATAACTATGTAGCCATGTATGTATGTAGTCATATAATATGCATGCACGCATGTATGTGTGCAGAGATAGTACATGTAAGCATCCATGTCTAGCTATTTATAAAAGTAAGAAAAAAAAAATAGAAATGGAGAACTATAAGTTAGTAGAGAGATTGCCTTATGTGTTACTAAAGAACTTACTATGCATCTATGCACATATGCATGTATGTTAGCACATGTGCATATATGTTTGGACATGTGCATGTATGCATGTATGTATTTCTGTATGTGTTATGTATGTATGCATGTATGTATGTTTGTATGTATGTATATATGTATGTGTGTTTGTATGTATGTATTAATGTGTGTGTATGTATGTGTGTATGTATGTATCTATGTATGTATGCATGTATGTAGGTATGTATGTATGTATGTACATATTTCTTAATGCATGCATGTATGTATCACTATATGTATGTATGCATGCATGTACGTATGTGTGCATGAATCTATCCATTTATTTGTCTATGTATCTACCTACCTATCTATCTATCTATGTATCTATTTATCTATCTATCTATCCATCTATATATCTACCTACCTATCTATCTATCTATCTATCTATATATCTATTTATCTATCTAACTATCTATCTATCTCTCTGTCTATTTATCTATCTATCGATCTATCTATCTATCTATTTGTCTATTTATCTATCTATATAGCTATCTATCTATCTATCTGTTTATCTATCTATCTATCTATCTATCTATCTATCTATCTATCTATCTATCTATTCCAATTGAAAGCACCGTATTGATGAGACATTCCATTATCATGAGCGGTTTAAAGGATGGATCCATAGATACCATTACGAAAGAATCAATGTTCAATTAGGGTACTATTATACACATTGGTGGAGTTCTAGGTAATTCGCATTCTTTTTCGCACAACTTGAAATTGATATTATCATGAGAAATCCTTAAGCTACATAAATAAAATGGGAGACTTGCAAACATAATATGAAGTTTTCTTAACATGTTCCATCATCAATTGTAATGAAGTACTTGCATAAATACATTTCCTCTTGTATGTTCAATTACATCATTGATTTTTTGGCTGTTTTCACCATTTTAAAAATTCTCAAAATATCTCCTTGTTGGTCATCTATCTCTTAATTTTGTAAAATATTTTCTTTAGCTCATACATATATAGTGGATAGTGCATTCATCCATAGACTTCACATAGTGTACAATTCTCAATTAAAGCACTTAGACTTGCTCAATAGAAAGGAACATTTCTTTGTAATTCTAGTGACTCACAAAAAAAAATTCTGATTACTCCTCATTCTTCTAATTCACTCAAATACTATGGGATCCGATGTAACAAACATATTCATTGAAGGAAAAAGTCTTTCTAAATTTCTAAAATTCAATTGGATTTTCAATATATGCTTTTCTTGGAAAATAAAGAGGCACGTTTTGAAGAAATTATAGTTCATTAAGTTGTGCACATGCGATCTTGAACACTCACTCTTTTAATAAGATCACATTCTTTGTGTGTCTATTCATGTAAAATGGACTCTCAGTGTTCTATCATACTTCTAGCTAGAGTTAGGCATATTTGTACACACAAAAGATGAGTGAATTCTAGCATAGTCTATATAAACCTAAGATTTGTTTCTTTTCATTCAACTTTGGTCTGTTCTGAATCATGCTTTGAAGATTTTCTTATATTTCAAAGGTGTGCAAAGTTTGGAGCTTAAATTTTTACTTGGGTTCATTCCCTATGAAATCTCTAGATGTGCTTAAATTAAAGAATTAATTCGATGAATCCCATCATTTTAGGATTCAAAGTCCCCATATACATGGTATTGCGATGTTGCAAAGCCTTGGAGACATCTAACCTATGGTTAAGGAAGAGATTGGAGTTGTATTACATATCACATGAGCAGTTACACAAAGAAAGTAAATTCAAAGAAACAAAGGAGGTTGCAAAGATGAAGCGAGTGGATATAGAGCTATGGTACAACCTACCTTTCAATACATATTCTTTGAGCATGGTGAGTCCTCATGGAAGGTATCATGGTGGAACAATGATATAGGAAACACATTTTACACAACACATCTAAAGAAAAGCAGCAAAACCCCGATCCTAGCCCTTTGAATATGTAAAGTGTCCTTGTACGCTTGTTGTTAGTGCAATAGAACCCAATGATTTTTTACCATCAACAAGAAAAATTTAAAGCAACATAGATAACATGCACCTTGAATAGCTCACAAAAACCTTCTAAATATGGATGGAAGTTATGAGTTCAAACACTCAAAGCAGCCACCACAATTATAATTGGAAACATTCATCTTACGCGAGTGTCATACATAAGGTTGGCTTGCTATAATGCATAAAATTTCTAATTTATATCATCCAATGAAGGAGCAATAGCCTTAACACTGGTTGTATGTCTTCCCGATATTTGAAGGATACATAGAAGATGACCCCGAGATTGTAAGATTTCTCTAAATCTACTAAATCAAATGTCTTGGATATTTGAACAGACAAACTAGACAGTGGTACCTACTTAAACATTCGATTTGAAGCTCTGTAATAACAAGACTAGCAACCTTTGCAATGTGGGATCCAATATAACAAACATATTCATTGAAGGAAAATGTCTTTCTAAATTTCTAAACTTCAAATTGATGTTCAACATATGATTCTCCTTGAAAATTGGGGGGCCCTTTCTGAAGCAATTATAGTTCATGAAGTTGTATACATACGAGCTTGAACCACATTGTTAGTGTGTATGTTCATGGAAAACCGACTCTCTCTATTCTGTCGCATTTCAACCTTTAGTTAGGCATATTTGTACACACACATGATGAGTGAATTCTAGCATACTCTATATAAACATAAGGCGTTTTTCTTTTCATTCAACTTTGGTTTGTTCTCAATCATGCTTTCAAGATTTTGTTATATTCCAAAGGTGTGCAAAGTGTGGAGCTTGAATTTTCGCGGGGCTTAGTTCCATACGCAACCTCTCGATCTGGTTAGATTGAAGAGGTAATTCGCTGAATCCCATCATTGTAGGATTCAAAGTTCCCACATACATAGTATTATGATGTAGCGTTGGAGACATCTAATCTATGGTTGAGAAAGATATTGGAGTTCTACAACATGTCACATGATCAATTACACAAAGAAAGTAAATTCAAAGAAACAAACGAGGTTGCAAAGATGAAGTGAGAGGATATAGATCTATGGGACGACCTACCTTTCAACACATATACTTTGAGCATGGGGATTCCTCATAGAGGGTATCATGGTGGAACAATGATATAGGAAACATGTTTTACACAACACACCTAAAGCAAAGCAGCATAGGACCAACCCTAGCCCTTTGAATATGTAAAATACACCTTGTCGGCTTGTTTTTAGTACAATAAAACCCAACCGCTACTTTAAAACATCAAGAGGAACAAGTTGATGCAAAATAGATAACTTGCACCTTGACTAGGCCACAAAAGCCTTCTAAATACGGATGGAAGTTATGACTTCAAACACTTAGAGTAGCCACCAGAGGTACAATTGGAAACACTCATCTTACGGGAGTTTCATACATAGGGTTGACTTGCTATAATGCATAAAACCCCTAATTTTTAGAAACAAATGAAAGAGAAATAACTTTAACATTTATTGGATGTCATGTTGATATTTCAGGGATATGTAGAAGATTGACCCCAAGATTGCAAAACTAAGATGTCTCTAGATCTACTAAACTAACTGTGTTGAATATTTGAACAGACAAAGTAGACAATGATACCTTCTTAAACTTCTGATTTGGAGCTCTCTAACGATACCAACAATCTTTGCAAGTTGACTAGGTCTAAGAATAAGGAACAAAGAATCAAAATGGTAACAAGCAATGATCAAAGAGTATATGTATTGAATCAAAGCAACACGTTCATAATGTATAGATTATTTGGAGCCTTTATATCAAATCTTGAGGAGATATCCATGCCTTTTCTTCATGAATTTGAATTCAAAATTAGGCCAATTTGGTAGTTTAACTTGATTGGAAGGTTTACCTATAATCATGGAAAAGAAAAAGTTGGAGTTTCAACTACTTTCTGATTAATTGATTGAGAACTAATCTCAACCACTCCAAACTCGTGGATTTCAGTCCTTTTACTCTTTCCTTTTACATAGGTAAGTACCTTGAACCTTACAGAAATGAACATAAGTGATCAACCAATAAATACAAAGAAATAATTAGCACAAAAGTGCTATTCTTCAATGACATATATGCAACCATTGAAAGATGGTTTTGATGTACATCATATCCACCTCAACCATAGTTCAAGCTTGATGTTCCAACACAATATATATATATAGATAGATGGAGAGGGACATAAATAGATAGATAGATGGATAGATAGATAGATAGATAGATAGATAGGTAGATAGATAGGTAGATAGATAAATAAAGAGATAGATAGATTGATTGAAAGATAGATAGATAGATACTAACATAGATAGATAGATAGATAGATAGATAGATAGATAGATAGATAAGTAGATATACAGATAGCTGGATAGATAGATAGATAGATAGATAGATAGATAGATAGATAGATAGATAGATAGATAGATAGATAGATAGATAGATAGATAGATTGATAGATAGATAGATAGATAGATAGATAGATGGATAGATAGATAGATAGATAGATAGATAGATACACTGATAGATAGATACTAACACACACACACACACACACACACACATATATATATATATATATATATATATATATATATATATATATATATATATATATATATATATATATATATATATATATATATATATATATAGAGAGAGAGAGAGAGAGAGAGAGAGAGAGAGAGAGAGAGAGATATAGAAAGATAGATAGATTGATAGATAGATAGATAGATATATAGATAGATACATACATACATACATAGATCTATATATACATACATGTATTCAAAAGAAAACGTCCTTGCTCATTCTACTATATAATCATATCAAAATAGTTTTAGTGAAAATAAGATGCCTTCAAAGAGAGTCTCTTAGCACAATTATAGAGCCAATGGAATATATATTTAGCACAATTATAGAGCCGATGGAATATATATGTAGATGACCCAATATGGAAGCCAGGTTCGGAAGGAAGAATGAGGTATCATATTAGGGGGCCCCACAAGGTCATCAACAAATGCTGATATGAATCAATCAAGAAAAACATCCATGGAAATGAAAGTAGATCTATGATTAAGAGCATAGGTCTTGAGTAAGAGAGGATATATTCTAGGATGCCAACTACATAATGGATCTAGAAATATACCTAGTTAAGTGACTTAAGGGCTGGTTAGCTTTGCGATACTTATGATCACATGATAACCTATGAGAAGCTAGTCTAGTTACATGATAGAAGGATACACGAGAGTCGACGACTATGATAGATCATAGAAGAATTCAATCCTAGCTGTGGAATTCATATATGTGACTTGTTTACTGCCATCGTAGGGAGATCTTCTTCTTATTATGCACCTCACGATTACCAAAACCATATACCACTAGCATATATATATATATATATATATATATATATATATATATATATATATATATATATATATATATATATATATATATAATTGTGAAAACCATTTAACACTAGCATGTAAATGTCCAAACCGAAAAACACTTGCATTTAATGTACTTCTCTGATGTATAGTTCGAGAAGATTGTCAAAACCTTTTGGATTACCACTTTTCATAACCATTACAAACTACGGGTTCGCCATCACATCCGTAGGCAGACGACAGGCAGTTACACTTTCTTATTCTCCTTTGTCATGTAGCCTAATACACATGGAACTCTTTCAAATCACTGCAACGCCATAGCCTATGTATAGTTTGTTAGGCCTCTGTAACAGAGCGCAAAGAAGCTCTCTCGGCCTCTTCGAAATCGAGGGAGCTCTTGCTTTTGAGAGCGATCGTTAGGAGCTGCTCACTTGATCTCCTAATGTAGATGGTTTCTCCTTCCTGATGGGCGGCCATACCAGCTGCGGAGGATGAGCGAGACGATGCCAGGAAGTTATATGCACGGCAACGTGCTCCTTCGATGCGAGGACAGGCCAAGGACACATCCTCTTGCGCAGACAACTGAAACATGGCAGCCGCGTCACTCTCCTCTTCTTCGACCAGGAAGAACTCATTCTTCCCCTCCTGTCTCCATGACAAGACCCTTCCGTTGTCGGCGTTCTCCATCGTTAAGTTTTTTCCCTCGGAAATGAACGGCCTGGACTCCCGAGTCCTGTACCGGAATCGGTAGAAGGGACCTTGTTCGGATAGACGAACACAATAGGTGGACATATCCTCGTTCCACTCGGGCAATAGGAAGCCCGGCATCCGGGAAGCCACGGATTGCAACTTATACACCTCGCTAGCATATAAGCCAGGCAGCGAGCACCTGCTCCAGTACGGGAACACAGGTTCCCTGCACTTCCGCCCTTCCAGACATCTTTCCTCTGCCGCTTCGGCTGTCGCTACTGTAATCACTACAGTCATAGCCAGCAATGCGAGCCTCTGGGTGCACCTGTTGACAATCGTGAGACAACGATGACGCACCAAGAAGACGATGGAAAAACTGTTATTGATTCAGAACGACGTGGTAGTTTTATACATATGTAGCGGTGGTTAAGCCCGGCTTGATTGGATATGATGAGACTAGCTTGTGAATGTAATATCATAAGTGGCAATACAATTTATTATTTTAATGCACCCCCCTAAAATGTAGGGCTAAGAGACAATTTGTTTGTAGTACAAAGTAAGGTGCATTGAAAGCTCTAAATATGAAGTTCATAACTAAACTGTGAAGCGTGTGAACAATTTTAAAGCTTATCCGAATATTTTGGTTGACTTTAAATCTGATTTTCACTGGAAAAAGACTTTGATTGTATTTGATCATTGCTTTGCTTCCGTTGTGATTGCTCTTGAGTGAAGCATCGTTGATTGTTGAAAGTTTAGAGTTGATTGGTGAAGCCTTGAGGTTTGCTTGATAGCTGCTTTGCACACGCTTGAAGACAGTAGCATTATTCCCCACTGCAAGGCAAGAAAAGCAGCAATGGGAAATTCCAAGAGCGAAAGGTAAGGTACACAGTGAAGTGTGCTGATGTAGATGCACAGGAAAAATGTCCACCATAGGTAGTTGGAGGTTTGAAGGTACAATAACCAAGAGATGTCCATGCTAAATTATTGCATCATCTGTTAACTCAAAAATGAAATAGAGAGTATGAGCAGAAGAATGGTTTACTAGAGAGAGCAGTACGATTGATTCGTTGGTGAAGAACTTCCGAGGTAATATGTTACTCATTGGTGTAGGGGTTACCTGGAATCGGCACTCGATTTGCACTCGGGTGAGGTCATTTCTGTTCTCAGAAGTAGAGGGAAACGACGGGGTCCTGCTATCGTTCAAAGCCGCCATGGTGGCAATCGTGGCAAGATTTGAGCCCACATTGTCGGGTAGCATACCGGTGTGGAGGTGATCGCAATCCGGGTGGATCGGGTCCGGTCGTGGCACACACAGGGTGTATGAAGCTAATGAATGTTGGAAGCTTTAAGGACATGAAAGTGAAATTAATGTTGAGTATGGAGAAGAGAGAGATGTTGAAATGATTATGGGAATAGGAATGTAGGAGTCCAAGTTAGATTTATGAACATGAATGATAAGAATGAAAGAGAACCATACATACGAATGAAATTTGGAAGGAAGAATGGTCCATTGAAGGAGCTTCTTAAACACTTCCTAATTCCAATCCATATGCATAGTCTTCTTTGGATGATATGTATGCATGAAGAGAATAGATGGAACCCTTACACATAAACCAGTTTCGAAAGGAAGAATGGTCCAATATTTGAGCTTCTTATACACTTTCAGAAACTAATCAATATGTATGGGTATGTATGTATTATATGCATGCAAGTGAATTATGATGATAGAGTTTACTCACAAGCTCAAAGAAACATCCTCACTGGTTCAACGCAATACTGCGGAGCCTTCTCACACATAGAAGAAATAGAAGACATGTAAAAATACTTAAGAGACTGAGAGAGGAGACAAGAGACAAGTGACAAGTGACATGAATTAAAAGGATTTGAATTAAGATACATATATAAGATCGTCGTGGTACGTCAAGCTAGGCAGTCTACTGATCAAAGGTGGTTCCGACCCTCAAACCATGACAGTTCAACCGAATGTCACACGTAAGAAGGTGAGTTCCACTCCAGTGATCCTATGTATGTCTAGGCTCGTAACGTCTAACTAAAGAAGTCTAAGACTCATTAAAATCAGCTCTAACTCACTCACACGCTCCAGCGAGGGTGAGTCAAGATAGAGATGCTGGTTTCAAGAGCCTATCCTAGATTGGAGTTCTAACGTAAATATGAAACTAGGTACTATACTCATACTAGCTCACCTTGGATCCTCACTCGCTCAACCGAGGGTGATCGGCTCAAGGAAACCGTAAGCTAGCATGAGCCCTATGGATGCCTAACAATGATGCTCTAGGAGTTTGGAGGGGGCTTTATATAGTTTTTTGAATGAATTTGGGCCCTTGGATCTAGAGAAATCAACTCTCAACTCTAGGATCACTACTTTCGATTACAACCATTTGATTAATCAAATCAATGGCTTGGAATTGTTCTTTCTATCAAATCTAGTGTAAAGGAGTGAAATGTAGGCGCCCTCATTCTCCACCATTGGATCTGGGGATGATCTGGACCGTCGGATTAGTGCTGATATCATTTTGGATAAGATAAGCCACTATTCTTGGAGAAAAGCTGCATTATTGATCTTTGATTGTCAAAAAAATCTTCTTTTATAGAAAAACTCGTGGATCCTCCTTGATTTAAGCATAAGTGCATCTCCACCCTTGAATATGAGCTCATCTTGATCGTACAACATGGCTCAATCAGCTTTCGCCATGTGGTGGCCCTTCAACCCTTCAATTTGCTAAAACTAGAAAACTGCGGTAATCCTGAAAACTGGACTTTGTACTCTTTGACCCTCCAAATAGGCTTTGATGAAGATGAAACTTTGTAGGACTATGTTTCCAAAGATCTCCTTCAGGAATATGCAGAAAAAACTCCCATCTGAATCTCCCTTGTACAAGCTTGACTACATTTAGAAGCTTGCAAGGTGGCATTAAGGTCTCTAGGAAGCTTTGATAGCCTTGAAACTTTGTACAAATATGTAGCCACATATGATCTTTATACATGCCAAACCATATGGCTAATATAAAATTCTATACAAGAATTTGTAGGGTCAAACTAGAAAAATTACATTTTTACAAAATGAACATAGCATATCAATGTGCTACAAAATCCATTTTCTGCTGAAATTTGGGCTATAGACTGTCTTTGACAATCTTTACAAGTATATGGATTTTCATCTAATTTGGTGTCAATGAAGTTTTTGCCCTAATTTCCCAACTTTGACCAGCTTTGACCAGCTTTGACTGCTACCATGGACTTTCTTGATTTCTTTGAAACTTTGTATGTGACCTTCCTTTGACATCCTTGATGCATCCTGGACTTCTCGGGGAATTCCGGCTACCTTTACCAAATATGTTTTTTGTAGGCCTTCATAAGTGAGAGAGGAGAGCAAATCTCGACGACATTCGCCCCCACTAAACCTGCGATTCCTCCGGAAGCGCCACTCTAGCATCTCTGAAAAACAAAATGTTCCAGGCATCCAATTCTTTTATAGGCAACATTAGAAAGATGGAAGGAAAATTGATTATGTGCATGAATAAGTAGGTAACGTGACATGAAGCAAAATTTGCATGAAAGAAATAATTGAAACAGGCAACATGAATATGCATGAACAAATAGGCAACATATATGCAAATGAACAAGCAACATTGGCAACAAGAAAGAAAAAAAACAAGCATCAATATGAAGTGGAAGTGGATGTATTGAGTTGTTTTAAGCATCAGTTCGTCTCATCTTGAAGAAAATTTTGTACCTTTTTCATAAAGCAATCTACCTTAAATATGATTATAAACAAGATTTAGGATTTTCAAGAGACATCTTTGATCTTTAGCTTATTTTAGATCAACTCCTTTCCTACATAAATATGAATATGCTATTTCTCTAATAACATGCAAGGAAATCTAACTGCCTATATAGCCCGTGATTTATTCTACTATGCCTTTGGCTTGCTCTTTTTTTTTTTCGATGATGATGATGATTCGGAAACTTTATGGTTACGATCACTTTTTTGGGGTGGAAGAAAGTGTAAACTTCTTGGTAACATGTAGCATTTTTTTTATTTTTATTTTATTTTATTTTTTTGACGAGGAAAAATTAAACCCCGATACAAGGTACAACCATTTTTGATGACGGAGAACAGTCGTTTAAACTCCGATACAAGTGCTGTGAGATGGACTAAGGATGTAGAAACATGCAGTAGAAGGAGCTAGGATTTCAACAATTATGCTTTCGATACACGATACATATGCATGTTTATATATGAAAGTCTTGTCACCAAAATAAACCTCCAAATCTACATGCCCTATCTTTCCACAATCCTAGATTATAAACAATTTCTTGGTAGATAAGTTACTACTTAAGATAAAATTTTACACAAGTAGAGAAATTATCATTTGCCTTTTTTTTTACTCAAGTGATGTGGATATGCAATGCAATGCAAAGACTGAAAAAAACATGCATGAAACAAGCATGGAAAAAAAATAGAATGAACTCGAAAAAAAAACAAAGCAACATGAACTTGAAAATTAATGTTTTTTTTTTTTTAATAACATGGATACTCCTGTTTATGAATCAACCTCATTGTTGTCATCTTCTTCAATGTCCTCATCCAAAATGTACTCGTCATTATCACGCTTCTTGAATAACTTTATCCTTTTACCTACAATCAAAGTTTTTAGTGCAACACCATTTAATTCATAAAGAGCATACGTACCATTGTTGTTGACTTTTGATACTATGTATGGCCCAAACCACCGTTGAGTGAGCTTTTTGCGTGCATTATATTGAGAGTCGAATGTACTATCATAAATGAGCACCCAATCTCCTACTTCAATTGGCTTAGGACGCAATCGATGAGTTTTATCAAAATAATGCTTGTTCTTCATTCTAGATTCTCTTAATTTTTCAACAGCATCATCAAGTCTTAATTTACCTTGTTCTAACTGTTTAATACGCAAACTCAAAAAATCATCAGTAGACATGTTTTCAGACCAAGGCAAATTTGACCATGCAGAAATATGAGAATGAATTGGAAACAATGGTTTTTGACAGTACATGAGTTCAGCAGGCATATATCCAGTAGTACGTGTGCATGTCATTCTATCTGCCCAAAGTGCAAAAGGTAAGAATTTAGGCCATTGTTTGAGGTCACCATTACATGCTTTAGATATGGCTTTCACAATAGGTGGATGCCCTCTCTCTATTTTACCATTGGCCTCTGGGTTATATGCAGTAGTGAGAGACAAACGAATACCGTGATGCTCAAAGAACTCTTTAGCTTCTCTCGCATTTAACTCTCCACGATCGGCAACTACTTTCTCTATGTACCCAAAGCGACTTATGACATTTTCAAGCAAGAATTTACAAACATTGTAAGTGTTCTTAGATCGTAGTGCACGTCCCTCTACATGATTAGTTAAGTCTTCTCTTGCAAGTACAATGTAACGCATTTTGTTGATACCTTTAGGCACAGTTACAAGATCTACTACCCACTTGTAGTGAATACAAGGTGGATAAGTAGGATGCAACGGATCTCTATGTTTGACTGATGAATGAAGTTGACAAGTAGAACATGCAGAAACATAGCTACTAATGTCAACATACATCCTAGGCCAATAATAGGTACTTCTAATTTTTTCATATGTTCCAAAAAATCCTTTATGACCGGCCCATAATGTCTCATGCATTTCCTTCATTGCTTGCAATTGAAGACCTCGTTTTCCTAGCACTCGTTGTGGATTCTTAACCTTACCCTTAGCATGTCTGCAAAGATAACCATTACATAGGAAAAAGTTATAAGCTTGTTTCCTAATGTTATGGAATCTATTCGTAGTCCAGCTAGGTAATGGTTGTAGTGTATTGAGATACTTTCCTATGTCTCTCCATTCATCTTCGTACTCAGACTCATGAAATTTCTCATACTCATATATATGTGGGACATAGTCAACTAAACTCACATTCTTTATTAGATCACTTTCAAGATCATCATCAAATCTAGCTCTCGATAACATATCAGCAACTGAGTTTGACTTACTTGAAATATGAACTAACTCAGGATTTATGAACTTAATATATGAGATCCATCTAAGCATGGCTATATCAGGAGATGAACAATTGGCTATCATTCCAATGAGAGGCAAACAATCAGTCTCAACTTTGACATTTGCACTAATGAAATATTCTTTGTCTGTTTTCAAAGTTGTTACCATACCCCATAGTTCTCGTTTGATTTGTGGATATTTTCTTTGTGTTTCATGTAGAATTTAGGCACCAAACCTGATTGCATATCTATTCCCTTCACTATCATCTTGACTTATGACCCAACCTATACCAATAGGACTAGTATCAACAGTCAATATAATAGGTTTGTTAGCAGAATAGTCTACACGCTTAAGGATGGGAGCTTCAAGCAATAATTTCTTCAATTTACGCATAGCTTGAGTGTGTTTGTCAGTCGAAATAAATTTTCGTTTCTTCCTCAACAAGTCATAAAGACAATCAGCAACATGAGCAAAGTGTGGGATCCAAATAACATAAAAGATGCAAGCACCAAGAAATCTACGTACCTCACTCACGTTGTTACATGTTTCAGAAATCTTGCTAATGGCATCAATTTTTGTGGGTATGGATTTTGACCATAATGGCCACATAAATGTCCAACAATAAGCACCTCGTTGACACCAAAAACAGATTTCTCTATGAAAAATGTGAGACCTACCTCTTCAAATCGTTGAAATATTCTTTCACAATCAGAGATATGTTCAAGAACAAATTTACGACATCCAGATGAATCTAAAGTAATGTCCTTTACACGTTCCTCACTCCCTTTAATTGGAATATCATCAATGAATGGCATAGTTATATGAGGGATAAAATCATTTAAGGTAAAGTACACATTCGCACTAAGCCTAAAGGAGTTTTCATTGTGGTTATGTCACGAGTGTCAATTGCTAACTGGAATTGGTCATATCCAGAATATAAATCACCCATTGAATAGATAGAATGTCCTGAAAATGATTCAGCAAACTCATCTACAATGGGTCCTGTTCCTACATTCCTTATGGTGACTTTATTGGTGGGTTGGAGATCTTGAATAAAACGTAGTTTCCCATTCTTTTTAGGCACACTGAACCATCTGTTTGAGTAAGGTGCAAAAGATGGCTCTTAAATTCTCATGTTTATCTTCTCCTTATGTAGTTTCATTAGCTCATGTAAGTGAGCCATTGGAACAGGTATAGGACGAAGATTCCATGGAATATGTGGAATAGTAAAGATTATCATGGGTGCAACTAGCTTAGGATCTACACAACCAATCTCATGAGGATACATAGTAAAGGCTTTTCCATGGCTACGTATGACTCTCTCAAATTTATCTCTCTCTGCTGGCAAAAGAAAGTCATCATCTCTACCAATTTTCACCTGTTTGATTGTCTCATCCGTGAATGTATGTCCTATGTTTTTCTTATCCCGAAGAATTGGATCATTTTTCACATCAATAATTTTTTCATTACTTCCTTGAGGTAATGGTTGAGCCATGGGTTTGATTTTTTTGTCTGCAGTTTTGTACTTTGTTTCAACTAAGGCATCATGCGTTTGGTTAAATTTTGAGCACTTGTCAACATTGAGAGCATACTCTTGGATTAGAGCATACTCATCAAGGGAAGAAATCAGAATAATATGGGAATTAGAATTTTGTTGAAGACATAACTCTAACTCTTCAAGAGTAGAGAAACAATGAGATGTCTCAATCACATGCTCAATGTTCTCATCATGTTCCATGATTTTGTTGTTTTTATAATTTTTTTGGGTTTTTTGGATAAAAGACTTGGACAATTGACTCTTATGAAGAAAATCTAATCTAGAATGTGGAAAACAAAGTGACAAACTATTGTACATGTTGGTTGGATGCGAGATGTCAAACCAATATCCACTGTTGTCCCGCTCAACAATAGATTCTATCCAAAATTTTGATCATATGTAGCTCCAAACATGAATCGAGGTGCACAATCACTACAAGCATGCTCATGACCCTGAGTAACAATAGGTTTCTTTCTAATTGACAATCGATTCCTAGGATGATTCACTCCTACTGTCATGACTTGAAGTGATTGCATTCCATCCTTAGACTTAAATCTAGCATAGGTAGACCCATCATCCATGGCTTTAGTTTCCATACGACTCTCACAAATAAAGGGTTAACCTAAGAGAACTTCATAGGAGCAATTATCTTGAATAAAAAAGTGAAACTCTTCTGTGATTCCTCCTATGGATATGGGCACACTAGTACAAGCTCCATACAGGGTACCTACACCATTATCTGCAGTTCTCATACGCCATCCACAATCTTTATCTATGGGCCATCGAAACTTATCATAGACTTCTCTTGAAATCACATTGATTTCAGAGCCGGAATCTACTATGCATTTACAGTGATAGTGTTCTTATCATTTCCTATTTTAACATGCATCTCTGATGTACCTCTAGACCAAAATGTTCTTTTAAAGTGACTTTCAGGATTTTTTTCATGATTTTCATGGTCAGGTTGAATAGGTCCTAAGAAATTTTTATTAACATTTACTTCATCATCATCAAAGTCCTCTTCATCAGATTCATCAAAGTTTAAGGCTTCATTCATAGCTTGATCTTGATCTAGAGAATCTTGCATCTCAGTATCTAGATTAAGCGGAAACCTCTTTCTTTTAATTAGGCCGATAAAGTTATCTTTAAAAACAGGCTTTGCAATAGAGAAAACTTGTTCTAAAGACATAGTCACTTGACTCTTAAGCAAAATGTCATCTAAAATCTCCATAGGATCTATTTTTCTCTCAATTTCTGAAATCAAGATGGCTTTAGATTTTCTCTTTGGTTTCTTTTGTTTTTGCTCAGGGTCTTGTTTTTGTTCATGTTCTCGTGTTTGGTCTTCAGTTTGTTTTGACTGTTCTTGTTTATCTCAAGGCTTTGGTTCTGTTTTTCTTTGCTTTGTCTTCTCCCCTTTTTGTTTCTCCTCTTGTTTTTGTTCATTGTGTTCTGATTCTTGTTTTTTATCTTTGGATTGTGATGTTTCTCCTTGCTCTATGATTGTTTCTATTCCCTCTGAGGTTTGTTTTCGAGTCACTCTTCTTTCACTAGGCTCAGCTTCATCTCTTTTTCGTTTTTCTTCTACATTGGATATGTGAGAAATAAGAGATTGATCTTCCATCGGTGACTCCCAAGCCGTTATTCTCCTAATCTCATCCCGTGCTATTACTAAAGCCTCTATGGAAAAATCACCTTCCTTTGTGGGTTTACTTGATTCTACTTGTTGTTCATCAAGAGCTTCTAGTTTCACTCCTCTAGTTCCTACGTCCATTATGGTTATATTTTCATAATTTTTTTTCATTCCTCCCTTACCATAATTTCCTTGCAAAGGTAGCCTAGATCGATAGTCACAGATTTTCTTGTCTATGTCTATTACTAGTCACTGCTCCTTAGCAGCCTTCAATAATTCACAATCTCTCAAAAAGTGCTCTAACGAATCACACCAAGGACACCTACGAGTTTCAGGATGAAGAAGCTTAAGAAAATTGATCACAAGATCAGGTTCCAAAGTTATCTTATCCTCATCAGGAAGTTGTTCATAGCGTCTAATATACTCATTTTGTAAGTGAGTAATAGAGCTACTAGGCTTTGGAGAATTGACCCATCGTAAGAATCCATCTCGATTATGTTGGCTATAATCTTCAAGATAGAATTCTTTGAGCATCTCCTTTCTAAAATCACTCCAAGGAAGACTATCATATTGAGTGACATGGTTTATGATAGAGCTATCAACAATTCGCTCAAAGAATGATATCAAAAGATCTTCGGGAAGACTAAAAATCATAGGTTGCTCTTCAAACAAATCTAAGTAGCTTGTGATGTTGATGCCATTGAATTTTCCCTTCTCTCTCAACATAGAAGAGACTATTCTTTGGCCTTGTTTCTCAACAATAAGGGATTTGAATCCTTCCTCCATCTTATGTGAATAAGCAAGTGATGCACGATGCTCTAGATCTCTCACAAATGCGTTTACTTCATGACAAAGATGTGCACAATACTGTGAGAAATCCAGTGCAACACTCAAGACTGATGATGATGATATGATGAGGATGAAAAACATGAAACAAAGGATATGGATCACAACCTCCCAACAAGATCAGAAGCAAATGCCACGAAGCGTTTCACGTCAGGTTCAAATGTGGAGGTGATCGCAATCCGCGTGGATCGGGTCCGGTCGTGGCACACACAGGGTGTATGAAGCTAATGAATGTTGGAAGCTTTAAGGACATGAAAGTGAAATTAATGTTGAGTATGGAGAAGAGAGAGATGTTGAAATGATTATGGGAATAGGAATGTAGGAGTCCAAGTTAGATTTATGAACATGAATGATAAGAATGAAAGAGAACCATACATACGAATGAAATTTGGAAGGAAGAATGATCCATTGAAGGAGCTTCTTAAACACTTTCTAATTCCAATCCATATGCATAGTCTTATTTGGATGATATGTATGCATGATGAGAATAGATGGAACCCTTACACATAAACCAGTTTCGAAAGGAAGAATGGTCCAATATTAGAGCTTCTTATACACTTTCAGAAACTAATCAATATGTATGGGTATGTATGGACTATATGCAAGCAAGTGAATTATGATGATAGAGTTTACTCACAAGCTCAAAGAAACATCCTCACTGGTTCAACGCAATACTGCGGAGCCTTCTCACACATAGAAGAAATAGAAGACATGTAAAAATACTTAAGAGACTGAGAGAGGAGACAAGAGACAAGTGACAAGTGACATGAATTAAAAGGATTTGAATTAAGATACATGTATAAGATCGTCGTGGTACGTCAAGCTAGGCAGTCTACTGATCAAAGGTGGTTCCGACCCTCAAACCATGACAATTCAACCGAATGTCACACGTAAGAAGGTGAGTTCCACTCCAGTGACGTCTAACTAAAGAAGTCTAAGACTCATTAAAATCAGCTCTAACTCACTCACATGCTCCACCGAGGAGGAGTCAAGATAGAGATGCTGGTTTCAAGAGCCTATCCTAGATTGGAGTTCTAACTTAAATATGAAACTAGGTACTATACTCATACTAGATCACCTTGGATCCTCACTCGCTCAACCGAGGGTGATCGTCTCAAGGAAACCGTAAGCTAGCATGAGCCCTATGGATGCCTAACAATGATGCTCTAGGAGTTTGGAGGGGGGTTTATATAATTTTTTGAATGAATTTGGGCCCTTGGATCTAGAGAAATCAACTCTCAACTCTAGGATCACTACTTTCGATTACAACCATTTGATTAATCAAATCAATGGCTTGGAATTGTTCTTTCTATCAAATCTAGTGTAAAGGAGTGAAATTTAGGCGCCCTCATTCTCCACCATTGGACATGGGGATGATCTGGACCGTCGGATCAGTGCTGACATTGTTTTCGATAAGATAAGCCACTATTTTTGGAGAAAAGCTGCATTATTGATCTTTGATTGTCAAAAAAATCTTCTTTTATGGAAAAACTCGTGGATACTCCTTGCTTTAAGCATAAGTGCATCTCCACCCTTGAATATGAGCTCATCTTGATCGTACAACATGGTTCAATCAGCTTTCGCCATGTGGTGGCCCTTCAACCCTTCAATTTGCTTAAACTAGAAAACTACGGTGATCCTGAAAATTGGACTTTGTACTCTTTGACCCTCCAAATAGGTTTTGATGAAGATGAAACTTTGTAGGACTATGTTTCCAAAGATCTCCTTCAGGAATATGCAGAAAAAACTCCCATCTTAATCTCCCTTGTACAAGCTTGACTACATTTAGAAGCTTGCAAGGTGGCATTAAGGTGTCTAGGAAGCTCTGATAGCCTTGAAAATTTGTACAAATATGTAGCCACGTATGATCTTTATACATGCCAAACCATATGGCTAACATAAATTTCTATACAAGAATTTGTAGGGTCAAACTAGAAAAATTACATTTTTACAAAATGAACATAACATATCAATGTGCTACAAAATCCATTTTCTTTTGAAATTTGGGCTATGGACTGCCTTTGACAATCTTTACAAGTATATGGATTTTCATCTAATTTGGTATCAATGAAATTCTTGCCCTAATTTCCCAACTTTGACCAGCTTTGACCAGCTTTGACCGCTACCATGGACTTTCTTGATTTCTTTGAAACTTTGTATGTGACCTTCCTTTGACATCCTTGATGCATCCTGGACTTCTCGGGGAATTCCGGCTACCTTCACCAAATATGTTTTTTGTAGGCCTTCACAAGTGAGAGAGGACAGCAAATCTCGACGACACCGGTTGATACGTAGACGTCAGAAAAACCCTGAGGAGTGGCGTGGAGCAGGCAATCGACAGATTCGGCTATTTATTCCGCTAAGAAGAACGCCACAATGGGCATATTTTGATGTGCTGATATCGAGATGAAGCGCGCACGCTACGCTAATTGTTGCGCAAGAGGCTGAAAGATTGGGGCCTTTGATGGGCCATGGCTATCGAGAGAAGTGAAGGCTGCGGGTGCATGTAAATGAGCAGCATGCCCACAAGAAGGGGCTGAGAGCGATGAACCTTCCGCGTTCCCGTGGTGAGCGGATGGCTGCAGGATTCCAAGTTTATCGCATGCAGTATAAGGAAGCGTAAGCGAGGATTCATCCGCCAGAGGAGCCGAGGTTGGAGAAGGCGGAGAGCTCACACTAGTGGGAAAGGTGAGTTTTTGCCCGTATGCCTTGGAGAGCACCGGTGTTATGGTGTGGAGTAGGAAGACGATAGTCTGAGCCATATAATCCTCCAAGAAGTGTGCCACAACAGGCATAGGTGGTTGCGCAACGAGCACTAATGGCTACATCAAAGGCTGCTCGATTTGAGCCATTGAATGAGGAGAGTCGCCAGGATGCATAGTTACATCGGGTGTCTGTATAAGACGTGCGTGTCCACAAAGGCACAAGGAGGGACCTATGAGGCTGTCGTTGGAAGTGGAGGATGCGTGAAGTGGAGCAGTCAAAAAATCTTCCGTCAGGCTGGATGAGCACGCGTGCGGCAGAGGAGGCCTGGGGAGAGATTGCGAGGGTGTTTGGACCCGATGAACATCAGAAGCAGGTTGCAAAGCTTCTGGTAGAACCTTGTCGAAGGAGACATCTGGGTGTCGTACGTGAAGAGAACGGAAGGAAGGGGCCGATCGTTGCGCAGATGGAGGCTGGAGTCGTGGGTTGTAAGGGCCCTTCGCTTCACTATCGCTCGCCAGAGATTGCGCCAAGAAAAACGCCAAGAAAAACACATGACATGGCGTAGAAGGCGGGAGGGGCGGTGCCTGTTGGTTGAATGGTTGCGCCATGAGCTGGTAAAAACCAAGCTGTTGACTGGCCAGGGCCTGCAGAGGAGGCAGATTCAGGAGATGCGTGCGCGATGTCATCACCGGTGATGAGCAGATCCTCGTTATAATGCGCGGCCTTTGGCTTCTCTTTAGATGATCCGTATCGAATCCCGATTAGCTCATCCAAAATATATAAACTGATGAACTGCAAGACTTGCTCGTTCCTACCCCTACACGTCTGCGAGTACGCCCATCCATTTCTTCGTTTCTTCTGTATCTGGAATTTCGGATGACCAAGTGTTACCATGCTCCATATCCCGTCAGCAGTTTTTGAAAACTACCAGCCACCATTAACATTAAACATCAAACACACTCATTGAAGAACAATCTCTTGCTACTTTAGAAGCGAATCTCCATTAAGAAAAACAATCTCTTTTTTTGTTTAATAAAAGAAAGTTCGGTCTTAGTCTATTCTCCCGGATTTTAATTAAAATAAAGAAGAAAAGTTACAAGTGGATGGGACTAGTGTGCATGAGACCCCCAAATCCCACAATGCAAGGGAGGAGTATGGCAACCTAGAGGGCATTACAAATGAGGCAGATAAATCTAGTATCTCCATTATATGGGACCCATTTGGGTTTCAACTTGTTGTTTTCGAGGAGATAAATACAATGATGTCTAAAGGGTGTAGATCTCTTATCTCGGGAGATTTTTGAACCTAAAAAAAACAACGATTTCTCGATCAACCATTCCTTAGGAGTTTGGCCAACATTGACAGCACATTGGTCCCTCCAAATCTTCCGAAGAGTCTCACCCTGATGGCATTCCATAGCCTCGATGAGCAGTCAACCACCTCATCCAACATCGCCTGTTGCCAATTGATTTTGTTCGTGAATCTGAATACCCGCATCACGTGATGCCAGATAACACGGGACTTGGGGCAATTGAAGAACATGTGAGCTAAATCTTTGATGCATCGATGGTAGCACTTGTACCATGGCTGCACACCACAATTTTTTTAGCTCTTGCATTGGACTACATTCCCTTATGCAAGATCTGCCACATGAGAACATACTTTTTGATCTCAATTAGGGGGTGCCAAATAGACATGAACTTTAGTTCCCGTCAACGTTTGGTCCAAGAAAGGTACCACGTCTTGGTAAGGGTGTGACGAACATCTAAGCTCTCTCTGAAGTTGGGGATTCTCGATATTTTCTTACCATTGCCCGATCTAGGGAAGGAAGATCCTATCACCAGAGAAGGCGGGTAGTTGAGCGGCCCCATGCTAAACACTTGCCTTGAAGAAGAGTCCATTCCTCGAGGGTAAATCTATGTCTCGGGTCTAGATCTTTGAACCTAATCCACTGGCTGCTCTCTTATTTCTAGAGTTGTTTCGACTGTTTGGACCCCTTGTTCCATAACCACTTTGCAGTTTAGAGGTTCCAAGGCTCCATCCGCTAATGCCACTCATTGCGAACCAAATGAGCCATTTTGTCTTATCCCAGCTGCCCACTTCCACTCATCACTGATTCTGATGAATTATTTGGACTTGTTCCAACTATTCCATAAAGAACATATGAGGCTAGAGCGTTTAGGGGACACCGGGTGGGGAGAGAACAAAAGCGTGAGAACCCCTATGTCCTTCCAACTAGGATGGCCAACTAAGGTAAGGTCGTCCATGTTTCTGAATATCAATTTAGCCCAAGAGGACTCACTATTGCTCCAAGCCTTGATAATCCACTTTGCCGCGAGCTTGTCGGCCAACCCAACGATATCCAAAATACACAAGCCCCCTAAGTCTTTCGAGCTAATGCAAGTTTCCCATTTGATTTTGGGAATCCCCCTCCTGTTGGGGTCCCGAGTCCAAACGAAGTTTCTGCAGATTCTTTCCACTTTGGCCACCTCTTTCTCCTTAGGTCTCCAACACGAGATGAAATAAATAGTTGTTGAAAGCATAAATGTGTTAACAACTATAGCACGTCCTGCCAAGTTGACTTGCATACCTTTCCAATGATTTAGTTTGCTATCCAGCTTGGCTAGCACCGAGTTCCATCATTGGTCCATTGTAATGTCCGAAGCCCATCGGAATGCCGAGGAGATGGAAGACTTGACCTATAGGGATAACTTGACACTAGTGATCTAACAAGAATTGGGGTGGAGGTCCACGGATTGCTCTGAAAGCAATTTTAACATGGTTGATTTTGGTGTTGAGGCAACTCCAGAACACCTCAATGTTGTTCATATCATTATGTACAAAGGCAGTCATTTCATCGGCAAAGATTCTAGCAATCATTTGGCCGTGATTTATAGGTAGGAAAATACCCTTGAGATTGCCAGAGTCCATGTGCTGCTTTAACAGGCGATTGAGGCCGTGCAAGGCGATAGCGAAGAGTAGTGGAGCTAGAGGGTAGCCTTGCCTTATAGATCTTTTTAAACGTATGGGCTCAGAGAGCTTACCGTGGATATTTATTCTAGTTGAAGCATTTCCAAGAAAAGGGGAAACCATCTTAGTGAACTTTTGCCTGCATCCAAGGTCTTTGAGTGATTGAAGAATAAAGTCCCATTCCAATCTATCATACGCTTTGTCGAAGTCGATCTTAATGAATATCAGATCTTGTGCAGACTCCTCAACAAACGCAAGGCCTTCCCAAATATCGACAACTGCTTCAAGTATACATCTATCTTTGATAAAACCTTTATGGTCCTCACAAATCCATCACTTTAAATGACAAGAGATTTCGCTGGCGATAACTTTGGCAATTATCTTGTATCGGGTTTGGAGCATGGTAATCGGCCGCCAATTTTAAATTTTGTTCTTATCTCCCCTTTTGTGCATTACCTTGATGACATGATTATTAAGACACCCAGGGAGGGAGCCGAAGGAGAGAGCCTCTTGCCACACCAAACGTAGTGGGGTGGCCACCTCATGCTTGAAGGACTTGAAGAACTCATTGGTGACGCCATCAGGAGCCGAACCTTTCCCATTGGGAAGAGCATCAATAACCTCGATAATTGCATTCTTAGAAATGTTAGCATCCAACAGAGAATTCATGTTCTGAGGGCTTCTAGATTGAGCAACCCTCAAGATGGTTGCCAAGGAGTCACGCCTGTGCGCGGAAAGAGGAGTCAAGAGCCCAAAAAGATGGGTAAAGTGCTCAACGATGATAGATCTTCTCTCAACTTGTGTGCTACATTCGATCCCATTGTTATCACCCAAGAAGGAGATAGATTCCCTAGCTTGTTTCTTTTTGAGGATGTTACACATCTTTTCGATGGTTTGTCGACCTTCCCTACCCACCAATCTTTGAAGAATATTTGAGGATTTTTCCTTTGAACTTCCTCCTCGAATCTTAGTCTTCCCCTGATTTTAAAAAGACCTTTTTGCCATTTCAAGTTACCTTTATTCACTTCTTCTTCAAGACCAGAGAGCCTCTGGTACACAATTTCTCTTCTTCTTTTTCGGATATATCTTATAGCCTTATGAGTCCTGATCAGAATTTGTCGAGTTCTTTTGCACCGCGGGGCAGTAGGCTTCAGGGGAACCTCCATTAAAGAACACAATTTCTTGCTAAATCTGAAGCTCGGGGGAGTAGGCTTCGGCTGAACCTCCACGAAAAAAAATATATAAAGGAGTTGCAAAGATGAAGCAAGAGAGGATAGAACTATGGATAAGCTACCTTTCAGCACGTATCCTTTGAGCATGGCGAGTTCTCACAGAAGGCATAAGGGTGGCACAATCATACAGGAAATACATTTTCCAGAATTTACAAACAGATTGATCTCATCATTTTGTATCTTGGAGCTTATGGTTTCAAAACATATATGTATGCATCTGAATTTATGCATGTATGTATGTATTTGTTTGTATGTACATTTCATGTATTTATGTATGCATGTACGTATATCTTTATAAAAGTACATAACTATGTAGCCATGTATGCATGTAGTCATATAATATGCATGCATGCATGTATGTGTGCAGAGACAGTACATGTACGCATCCATGTCTAGCTATTTATAGAAATAAGAAAAAAGAAAGAAAGGGAGAAGTATAAGTTATGTATGTGTTATGTATGTATGCATGTATGTATGTATGTATGTGTGTGTGTATGTATGTATGAATGTGTGTGTATGTATGTGTGTATATATGTATCTATGTATGTATGCATGTATGTAGGTATGTATGTATGTACATATTTCTTAATGCATGCATGTATGTATCACTATATGTATGTATGCATGCATGTACGTATGTGTGTATGAATCTATCCATTTTTGTGTCTATGTATCTACCTACTTATCTATCGGTCTATCTACTTATCTATGTATCTATCCATCTATATATCTACCTACCTATCTATCTATCTATTTATCTATCTATCTATCTATCTATCTATCTATCTATCTATCTCTCTATCTATTTACCTATCTCTCTATCTATCTATCTATCTATTTATCTGTCTATATAGCTATCTATCTATGTGTTTACCTATCTATCTATCTGTCCATCTATTCCAATTGAAAGCACCATATTGATGAGACATTCAATTATCATGATTGGTTTAAAGGATGATTCCATATATACCATTACGAAAGAATCAATACTCAATTAGGTTACTATTATACCAATTGGTGCAGTTCTAGGTAATTCGCATTGTTTTTCGCACAATTTGAAATTGATATTATAATGAGAAATCCTTAAGCTACATAAATAAAATGGGAGACTTGCAAACATAATATGAAGTTTCCTTAACATGTTCCATCATCAATTGTAATGAAGTACTTGCATAAATACATTTCCTCTTGTATGCTCAATTACATCATTGATTTTCTGGCTGTTTTCACCCTTTTAGAAATTCTCAAAATATCTCCTTGTAGGTCAATCTATCTCTGAATTTTGTAAAATATTTTCTTTAGCTCATACTTATATAGTGGATATTGCATTCATCCATAGACTTCACATAGTGTACAATTCTCAAGTAAAGCAATTAGACTTGCTCGATAGAAAGGAACATTTCTTTGTAATTCTAGTGACTTACAAAAAAAAAATTCTGATTTCTCCTCATTCTTCTAATTCACTCAAATACTATGGGATCCGATGTAACAACATATTCATTGAAGGAAAAAGTCCTTCTAAATATCTAAAATTCAAATGGATTTTCAATATATGCTTTTCTTTGAAAATTAGGAGGCACGTTTAGAAGAAATTATAGTTCATTAAGTTGTGCACATGCGTGCTTGAACACTCACTCTTTTAATAAGATCACATTCTTAGTCTATATATTCATGGAAAATGCACTCTCTCTATTTTATCATATTTCTACCTGTAGTTAGGCATATTTGTACACACACAAGATGAGTGAATTTTAGTATAGTCTATATAAACCTAAGATTTGTTTCTTTTCATTCAAGCTTGGTCTGCTCTCAATCATGCTTTCAAGATTTTCTTAATTTCAAAGTTGTGCAAAGTTTGGAGCTTAAGTTTTTACTCGGGTTCATTCCCTATGAAATCTATAGATGTGGTTAAATTAAAGAATTAATCCCATGAATCCCGTCATTTTAGGATTCAAAGTCCCCACATACATGGTATTCCGATGTTGCAAAGCCTTGGAGACATCTAACCTATGGTTGAGGAAGAGATTGGAGTTGTATAACATACCACATGAGAAATTACACAAAGAAAGTAAATTCAAAGAAACAAAGGAGGTTGCAAAGATGAAGCGAGTGGATATAGAGCTATGGTACAACCTACCTTTCAATACATATTCTTTGAGCATGGTGAGTCCTCATGGATAGTATCATGGTGGAACAATGATATACGAAACACATTTTACACAACATACCTAAAGGAAAGCAGCATAAGCCCGATCCTAGCTCTTTGAATATGTAAAATACACCTTGTCCGCTTGTTGTTTGTTCAATAAACCCAATCGTTACTTTTGAACATCAACAAGAAACATTTAATGCAACATAGATAACATGCACGTTTAATAGCTCACAAAAAGCTTCTAAATATGGATGGAAGTTATGAGTTCAAACACTCAAAGCAACCACCACAATTACAATTGGAAACATTCGTCTTATGGGAGTGTCATACATAGGGTTGAATTGCTAAAATGCATAATATCCCTAATTTATATCAAGCAATAAAGGAGCAATAGCCTTAAAACAGATTGGATGCCATTCCGATATTACAGGGATACATAGAAGATGACCCCGAGATTGTAAGATTTCTCGAAATCTACTAAACCAAATGCCTTCGATATTTGAACAAACAAACTAGACAGTGACACCTACTTAAACATTTGATTTGGAGCTTTGTAATAACAAGACTAGGAACCTTTTCAATGTGGGATCCAATGTAACAAACATATTCATTGAAGGAAAATGTCTTTCTAAATTTCTAAACTTCAAAATCGATGTTCAACATATGCTTCTCCTTGAAAATTAGGGGGCACTTTTTGAAGAACTTGTAGTTCATTAACCCGTATACATACGAGCTTGAACGTTCACTGTTTTAATGAGATCACATTGTTAGTGTGTGTTCATGGAAAACCGACTCTCTCTATTCTGCCGCATTTCCACCTATAGCTAGCCATATTTCTACACACACATGATGAGTGAATTCTAGCATAGTCTATATAAACATAAGACTTTTTTCTTTTCACTCAACTTTGGTTTGTTCGCAATCATGCGTTCAAGATTTTGTCATATTTCAAATGTGGCCAAAGTGTGGAGCTTGAATTTTGGCTAGGCTTCATATCATTTGCAATCTCTAGATGTGGTCAAATTGAAGAGGTAATTCGTCGAATCCCATCATTGTACGATTCAAACTTCCCACATACATGGTATTATGATGTAGCGTTGGAGACATCTAATCTATGGTTGAGAAAGATATTGGAGTTTTACAACATGTCACATGAGCTATTACACAAAGAAAATTCAAAGAAACAAAGGAGGTTGCAAAGATAAAGCGAGAGGATATAGAACTATGGGACGACCTACCTTTCAACACATATACTTTGAGCATGGGGAGTCCTCATAAAGGGTATCACGGTTGAACAATGATATAGGAAACATGTTTTACATAGCACACCTAAAGCAAAGCAGCATAGGACCAACCCTAGTTCTTTGAATATGTAAAATACGCCTTGTAGGCTCGTTTTTAGTACAATAAAACCCAACGGCTACTTTCAAACATCAAGAGGAACAAGTTGATGCAAAATAGATAACTTGCACGTTGACAAGCCCACAAAAACCTTGGCAAGCTAGAGGGCATTACAAATGAGGCCGATAAATGTATTATCTCCCTCATGTGCGACCCATTTGGGTTTCAACTTGTTGTTTTCGAGGAGATAAATACAATGATGTCTAAACGGTGTAGATCTCTTATCTCAAGAGATTCTTTTACCTGGAAGAAACAAGGATTTCTGGATCGACCATTCCTTAGGAGTTTCGCCAAAGTTGACAGCACATCGCTCCCTCCAAATCTTCGAAAGAGTCTCACCCTGATGGCATTCCACAGCCTCGATGAGAAGCCAACCACCTCATCCAACATCGTCTGTTGCCAATTGATTTGGTTTGTGAGTCTGAATACCTACATCACGTGATACCACATAACACGGGACTTGGGGCAATCAAAGAACATGTGAGCTAAATTTTTGGTGAATCGATGGTAGCACTCGCACCATGGCACCACACCACAGATGTTGTTAGCCCTTGCATTGGACCAGATGACCTTATGCAAGATTTGCCACATGAGAAAAAGCTTTTTGATCTCAATTACGGGGTTCCAAATATACATGAACTTTACTTCCCATCAGAGTTTGGTCCAAGCAAGGAACCACCTCTTGTTAAGGGTGTGATGAACATCTAAGTCCTCTTTGAAGTTGGGGATTCTGGATATTTTCTTACCATTGCTCCAATTAAGGCCCTCAAGACAAGGAAGATCTTGTCGGCAGAAGGCGGGTAACACCTGCCTTGAAGAAAAGTCCATTCCTCAAGGGTAACTCTATGTCTTGGGTCTAAGTCTTCGAACCTAATCCACTGGCTGGTCTCTTGTTTCCGGAGCTGTTTTCAGTGTTTGATCCCCTTGTTCCATAACCGCTTTGCAGTTTGGAGGTTGCAAGGCACCACCCCCCTAATGCCACTGATTGGGAACCAAATGAATCATTTTTTCTTATCCCAGGAGCCTGCTTCCACTCATCACTCATTTTGATGAATTGTTTGGCCTTGTTCCAACTCTTGCATAAAGAACACATGAGGCTAGAGCCTTTAGCGCACACCGAGTGGGGGGAGAACAAAAGTGTGAGAATCCCTATGTCCTTCCAACCAAGATGGCCAACTAAGGTAAGGTCGTCCATGTTTCTGAATATCAATTTAGCCCAAGAGGACTCACTATTGCTCCAAGCCTTGATAAGCCACTTTGCCGCCAGCTTGTTAGCCAACCCAACGATATCCAAAATTCCCAAGCCCCCTGAGTCTTTCGAGCTAATCCAAGTTTCCCATTTGATTTTAGGAATCCCCCTCCTGTTGGGGTCCCCAGTCCAAAAGAAGTTTCTAGAGATTCTTTCCACTTTGGCCAACTCCTTCTCCTTAGGTCTCCAACACGAGAAGAAGTAAATAGTCGTTGAAAGCATAAATGTGTTAACAACCATAGCATGTCTTGCCAAGTTGACTTGCATACCTTTCCAATGATTTAGTTTGCTATCCAGCTTGGCTCGCACCTAGTTCCATCGTTGGTCCATTGGGATGTCGAAGCCCATTGGAATGTCGAGGAGACGGAAGACTTGACCTCTAGGGATAACTTGAGACCCCTGATCTAAAAACAATTGGGGTGGAGGTCCACAGATTGATCTGAAAGCAATTTTAGCATGGTTGATTTTTTAACATGACGCCACACAAAAGGTGTCGAGGCAACTCTAGAACGCCTCAATGTTGTTCATATCATTATGTACAAAGGCATTCATATCATTGGCAAAGAGTCTATCAATCATTTGGCCGTGATTTAGAGGTAGGCAAAGACCCTTGAGAATGTCAGAGTCCATGTGATGCTTTAATAGGTGATTGAGGCCATGCGAGGTGATAGTGAAGGGTAGTGGAGAGAGAGGGCAGCCTACCTTATAGATCTTTTTAAACGTATGGGATCTGAGAGCTTACCATTGATATTTATTCTAGTTGTTGCATTTCTAAGAAGAGTGGAAACCATCTTCGTGAACTTTTGGGTGCATCCAATTGGGTGCATCCAAGGTCTTTTAGTGATTAAAGAATCAAGTCCCATTCTAATCTATCCAATTGGGTGCATCCAAGGTCTTTTAGTGATTGAAGAATCAAGTCCCATTCTAATCTATCATACGCTTTGTCGAAGTTGATCTTAATGAATATCAGATCTTGTGCAAACTCCTCAGCAAACGCAAGGCCTTCCCAAATATCGACAATTGCTTCAAGTATACATCTACCTTTGATAAAACCTTTTTTTTCTCACCAATCCATGAATTCAAATGAAAAGAGATTTTGTTGGCAATAACTTTGGCAGTTATCTTGTATCCAGTTTGGAGCATGGTAATCGGCCACCAATTTTTAATTTTGTTGTTATCTCCCCTTTTGTGAATTAACTTGATGACACCATTATTAAGACACCCAGGGAGGGCGCCGAAGGAGAGAGCCTCTTGCCACACCAAACGTAGTGGGGTGGCCACCTCATGTTTGAAGGACTTGAAGAACTCATTGGTGAGGCCATCAAGACCCGCAACAGAGAATTCATGTTCTAAGGGATTCTAGATTGAGCAACCCTCGAGATGGTTGCCATGGAGTCACACCTATGCGGGGAAAGAGGAGTTGAGGCCCCGAGAAGATGGGTAAAGTGCTCAACAATGATAGATCTGTTCTCAACTTCTGTGCTACATTCGATCGCATTGTTATCGACCAAGAAGGGGATAGATTCCCTAGCTTGTTTCTTTTTGAGGATTTTACACATCTTTTTTGATGGATTGTCGGGCTTCCCCACCCACCAATCTTTTAAGAATATTTGAAGATTTTTCCTTTGAACCTCCTCCTTGAATCTTAGTCTTGGCCTGATTTTCAAAAGACCTTTTTGCCTTCGAAGGTTACCTTTGTTCCGTTTTTCTCCAAGACGTGAGAGCCTCCGGTACACCATTTCTCTTCTTCTTTTTTCGGATGTCTCTTATAGCATTATGATTCCTGATCAGAATTTATTGAGTCCTTCCCACCGCGGGGGAGTAGGCTTCAGGGGAACCTCCATTAAAGAAAACAATCTCTTGCTAAATCTGAAGCTCGGGGGAGTAGGCTTCGGCTAAACCTCCATTAGAAAAAATATATAAAGGAGCTGCAAAGATGAAGCAAGAGAGCATAGAACTATGGATAAGCTACCTTTCAGCACGTATCCTTTGAGCATGGCGAGTTCTCACCGAAGGCATGAGGGTGGCACAATCATACAGGGAATACATTTTCCAGAATTTACCAACAGATTGATGGCATCATTTTATATCTTGGATCTTGTGGTTTCAAAACATATATGTATGCATCTGAATTCATGCATGTATGTATGTATTTGTTTGTATGTAGATTTTCATGCATTTATGTATGCATGTACGTATATCTTTATGAAAGTACGTAACTATGTAGCCATGTATGTATGTATGTAGTGATATAATATGCATGCATGCATGTATGTGTGCAGAGACAGTACATGTACGCATCCATGGCTAGATATTTATAAAAATAAGAAAAAAGAAAGAAAGGGAGAAGTATAAATTAGTAGAGAGATTGCCTTACGTGTTACTAAAGAAGTTACTATGCATCTATGCACATATGCATGTATGTATGCACATATGCATGTATGTATGCACATGTGCATGTATGTTTGGACATGTGCATGTATGCATGTATGTATTTATGTATGTGTTATGTATGTATGCATGTATGTATGTGTGTGTGTGTATGTATCTATGAATGTGTGTGTATGTATGCGTGTATGTATGTATCTATGTATGTATGCATGTATGTAGGTATGTATGTATGTATGCATGTACATATTTCTTAATGCATGCATGTATGTATCACTATATGTATGTATGCATGCATGTACGTATGTGTGTATCAATCTATCCATTTGTTTGTCTATGTATCAACCTACCTATCTATCTATCTATTTATCTATTTATCTATTTATCTATCTATATCGCTATCTATTTATCTATATGCTTATCTATCTATCTATCTATCTATATTTATCTATCTATATAGCTATCTGTCTATCTATCTCTTTATCTATCTATCTATCTATCTATTCCAATTGAAAGCACCATATTGATGAGACATTCCATTATCATGAGCGGTTTAAAGGATGATTCCATATATACCACTACGAGAGAATCAATGTTCAATTAGGATATTTTTATACACATTGGTGGAGTTCTAGGTAATTCGCATTATTTTTCGCACAATTTGAAATTGATATTATCATGAGAAATCCTTAGGCTACATGAATAAAATGGGATACTCGGAAACATAATATGAAGTTTTCTTAACATGTTCCATCATCAATTGTAATGAAGTTCTTGCATAAATACATTTCCTCTTTTATGTTCAATTATGTCATTGATTTTGTGGCTATTTTCACCCTTTTAAAAATTCTCAAAAAATCACCTTGTTGGTCATCTATCTCTTAAGTTTGTAAAATATTTTATTTAGCTCATACATATATAGTGGATAGTGCATTCATCCATAGACTTCACATAGTGTACAATTCTCAAGTAAAGCAATTAGACTTGCTCGATAGAAAGGAACATTTCTTTGTAATTCTAGTAACTCACAAAGAAAAATTCTGATTTCTCCTCATTCTTCTAATTCACTCACATACTATGGGATCCGATGTAACAAACATATTCATTGAAGGAAAAAGTCTTTCTAAATTTCTATAATTCAAATGGATTTTCAATATATGCTTTTCTTGGAAAATTAGGAGGCACGTTTTGAAGAAGTTATAGTTCATTAAGTTGTGCACGTGCGAGCTTGAACACTCACTCTTTTAATAAGATCACATTCCTAGTGTGTCTACTCATGGAAAATGGACTCTCACTGTTCTATCATATTTCTACCTGTAGTTAGGCATATTTGTACACACACAAGATGAGTGAATTCTAGAGTAGTCTATATAAACCTAAGATTTGTTTCTTTTCTTTCAAATTTGGTCTGTTTTGAATCATGCTTTCAAGATTTTCTTATATTTCACAGGTGTGCAAAGTTTGGAGCTTAAGTTTTTGCTTGGGTTCATTCCCTATGAAATCTCTAGGTGTGGTTAAATTAAATAATTAATTCGATGAATCCCATCATTTTAGGATTCAAAGTTCGCACATACATGGTATTCCGATGTTGCAAAGCCTTGGCGACATCTAACCTATGGTTAAGGAAGAGGTTGGAGTTGTATAACATATCACATGAGCAGTTACACAAAGAAAGTAAATTCAAAGAAACAAAGGAGGTTGCAGAGATGAAGCGAGTGGATATAGAGCTATGGTACAACCTACCTTTCAATACATATTCTTTGAGCATGGTGGTATCATGATGGAACAATGATATAGCAAACACATTTTACACAACACACCTAAAGAAAAGCAACATTAGCCCGATCGTAGCTCTTTGAATATGTAAAATAGACCTTGTATGCTTGTTGTTAGTGCGATAAAACCCAATGATTACTTTTGAACATCAAAAAGAAAAATTTAATGCAACATAGATAACATGCGCCTTGAATAGCTCACAAAAACCTTCTAAATATGGATGGAAGTAATGAGTTCAAACTCTCAAAGTAGCTATAATGCATAAAATTCCTTGATATAAAAGCAATGAAGGATCAATAGCCTTAACACTGATTCGATGTCATGCCGATATTTCAGGGATACATAGAAGATGACCCCGAGATTGTAACATTTCTCTAAATCTACTAAACCAAACGCCTTGGATATTTAAACAGACAAACTAGACAATGATACCTACTTAAAAATTCCATTTGGAGCTTTGTAATAACAAGACTAGCAACCTTTGCAATGTGGGATCCAATATAGCAAACATATTCATTGAAGGAAAATGTCTTTATAAATTTCTAAACTTCAAATTCATCTTCAACATATGATTCTCCTTGAAAATTAGGGAGCACTTTTTGAAGAACTTATAGTTCATTAAGTTGTATACATACGAGCTTGAACGTTCACTCTTTTAGTAAGATCACATTGTTAGTGTGTATGCTCATGGAAGACCGACTCACTCTATTCTGTCGCATTTCCACCTATAGTTAGGCATATTTGTGCACAGACATGATGAGTGAATTCTAGCATAGTCTATGTAAGGCCTATTCACGAAATTTGGGAATTATTCAAGTCCCATTTATAATACCAAGTGATGGAATTAACTTATAATTTCTATGTTATATTCTTCTTACAAAGATCAATTCATGAATACATCTTCTTTTTGTTAAATTGTTTTAAGCTTTCAATAGATAAAAAATAATATTAGTTGATGAGCTTATTAAAAAAACACCAAGGAGTATGAATAAACAAAGAAAAGCATTAGGATGGTTGGGCCTCTCGACTCTTGAGGCGGGGACGAGGGTTCAACCCCCATCATCACATGTAAGGGACATGTTTAACATGGAAAGTTTATCTTGTGGGATAAGGTGGGTCCCACGGATACTATGCCCTTCCTTATATAGTTGCAAATTCAAGTTAAATCCTGGAGGAGTATGCCTCTACTGAACCTCCATTTAAAAAAAAAAGCAACCACATGAATTTAGATCTAATTTAACAATACTTAATAATATGCATTTGACATACTAATAATTGTTCATTTAGGTGAATGATATGAAAATTATGTCAATACTATAGATTGTTTCATATAGTTTTATAATAAATCTATCATACTAACTTAGGGCTTTGAAAAACAATCGAATTCAGTAATTACTCAAATATATACAATTTAGGCTTTCAATAATTTTCACTTGGTTGAACAGTCCCAAAAATATGTGGTGTTTAAAAACACCAATAAAATACATGATGTTCAAATATTTTAAAATCATTGATATCGTTTCTGAATATATTGTTCAAGTACATAATATGTTTCTCTATCACAAGGTTTCTGATTTACAATGTATTA
>CM035426.1:18554663-18557163 GCA_020310875.1 Ceratopteris richardii | reverse complement strand
GGTGGTCAATCTGTAGTTCCATGCTCTAGGTGCCTGCTTCAAACCATACAGAGCCTTCTTCAATTTACAAACATAATGTACCTTTTTTGGATCTTCATAGCCAGGTGGTTGTGACATGTAGACTTCTTCTGATATCCATCCATTTAGGAATGCATTCTTCACATCTAATTGGTACATGTTCCAATTCTTGGATGCAGCTACACTCACCAATACTCTGATAGTTGGCATCTTGGCCACAGGAGAAAATGTCTCCTCATAATCAATGCCTTGGGTTTGTGCAAAACCCTTGGCTACCAACCTAGCTTTGTACCTGTTAATAGTTCCATCTGAATTCTTCTTCAATTTGTAGATCCATCTGGATCCTATTACCTTCATAGTATCCTTCTTGGGTACCAAGTCCCAAGTATCACTCTCTTGGAGGGCTTCTATCTCCTCATCCATGGCTTCTCTCCATTCTGGCTTTGTAATTGCTTCTTCATAGGTACCTGGTTCTTCATTCAACAAGTCTTTTGCAAGATATACAGAATGTTTAGTTACAAGTGATGTGTCATACCCAAATCTGATAGGTTTCTTCTTCTCTCTCTGAGATCTTCTCATAGCTTGAGTAGAAGTCTCTGCCTTGTCCTCCAATTGCTTCATTTTCATCTTTCCTTTGGACTTCCAAGCCTTGAACTCTTCAAGGTTGATGGTATCATCATCTGAGGCTTGAATCTTCTTGCTGAGTTGGCTCTTCCTTGGTAAGCTTTGGAAAATCTTCCTCCATGTCATAAGGTAGACTCACTTTCCTGCATTCATTCTCATACCATGAGTCATTCTCATCAAATATGACATCTCTGCTTACCTTGAACCCTTTGTTTGTGGGGTTGTAAAATCTGTATCCTTTTTGGTTCAAATCATAACCAATGAGGATACATTTCTCTGCCTTTGGGTCTAGCTTTCCTCTTACCTGTGAGGGAATATGCACATATGCTACACATCCAAAGATTTTGCAATGATCTAGAGAGGGTCTCTTACCATGCCATGCTTCATATGGTGTCATGCCATCAAGTGATTTGGATGGCAACCTGTTGATGAGGTAAGTGGCAGTGGACACACTCTCTGCCCATAGGTAATTTGGTAACTTTTTCTCATTGAGCATAGACCTAGCTGTTTCCACTATAAGTCTATTCCTTCTTTCTGCTACCCCATTTTGTTCAGGTGAGTACCTTGTAGTGATCTCTCTCTTGATGCCTCTTTCCTGTAAGAAATCTTCAAACTCATTGGAGAAGTACTCTCCTCCACCATCTGACCTTAGCCTCTTCAAGCTCCTACCTGTTTGATTCTCAACAAGTGCAAAATACCTCTTGAAACAATTAAACACTTCATCTTTATGCTTCATAAAGTATAAAATGGTCCACCTGCTATAGTCATCAATAAAAGACACATAATATCTTGAACCAGAAATGGAAGGGTCCTTGCTAGGTCCCCAAACATCTGTGTGTACCAAGTCTAGGTAGTCTTCATGCATGAAACCTTTTCTTGAGTAGGGTAATCTGTGAGACTTACCAAATTGACATGATCCACATTTGTAAATCATGTGTTGCTTGGATACATTAGGTATCCCAAGCACACACTGATCCCTGCACATTTGCTTGATAGTCCTTTCACCTATGTGCCCTAGTCTTTTATGCCATATCTCTAACTCTGAGAGTGTCTGATCCTTATAATTATACAAAGCAATGTTTTTTGTGTCTTCTAGCTCAAATGTAAATAGTCTACCTGATTTCTCCCCTTTGGCTATCCTTCTGAATCCTTGTTTTGGGTCCTCCACATATGCTCCATGTTGTGTGAATCTGACCTGCAAACCTTTCTCCACAATCTGACCAACACTCATCAAATTCTTAGTTATTGTTGGTACATAGAGTACCCTGCTTAATAGGTTCTGATTACCATCACATGTCTTCACATTTCCAATTTTGACCACAGAGTGTTTAGTGTCATCACCTGTTTGTACCTGATGTTTGCCCTTGGGCTCTTCCAAATCAGAAAGCAATGCCACATTGCCAGCTACATGGTTAGAACATCCTGAGTCAATGTAAAATAAATGATCATCATTTGTACCTATCTTTGAGGTCATATTCATGATCAATAAGGAGTCATCTTGCTCCTCTGTGTAGTTGTTGTAGTCTCTTCTATTTCTGAATCCACCTTGGTAGCTTCCATTGTGGTTGTTGTTGTAATTGTTGTTGTATTGGTTGTTGTACCCATTGTAGCTTTGATTGTGGTTGAATCTGCCTCTTCCTTGAGAGTATCCACCTCTTGAGTAGCCTCTTCCTCTCTGGTTTTTATAGTTCTTGTAGCATTCATCTGTGGTATGATTGGACAACCCACAGATGTTGCAAGGTGATGAGTTGTAGGGTCTCCCCCTACCTGACTTACCTCCTCTGCCTCTTCCTCTAGATGACCTACCTCTCCCTGCATAATTGGCTTGAGAGGTAGAGCCTTCTTCATCCTGTTTCTT
>CM035426.1:18542163-18547163 GCA_020310875.1 Ceratopteris richardii | reverse complement strand
AGCTACCATTAGCAAGTTAAATCACTCCAATTAACAAACTATACACTGAGCATGATCTTTAGCAAAATCAGAGACACCCCCGACTTTTTAGGAACTACTCAGAAAAATACCAGTGACTGCCTCGACTGAGATTTCTCCCAATTGGCTGAATAGAATAACTTGGAATTTTGTAGTGTTGTAGAATGCTTTGAGCTGGTTCCAATGAGCTTTGAATCATCCAATTTGGTTCAGTAGATCTTGAGATATGCCCTGTTGAAGTTGACAGACTTGAAGATGGTTACTCAGAGAAAACACAGAGATAATGACTATGAGTATATGTAGTGAATCTATCAAATGTACATTCCCATTGGCAAGATATGTAATGCCCAATGGTACTCAGAGGTGTAGGCTCAATAGTAGCTCTCACACACTCAATGTATTGCTTGGAATTGTCTCGGGAAGTGAGCCACAGACCCGCGACTTTTTCATAGTCTTTTATAAGAGTTTTGAAGGAATTTGAATTTCAAATTCAAATGTAGGCTTCCTCAAATCTCTCATCTAAACATATGGAGATATTCTCTCCATTCATACCTTCCAAATTTCACGACTTTTGAAAGTAGGTATGATTACATAAAGTGAGTTAAGTCATATTGACTTTTACATTGGATAAATGGTAATAACCAATTAGGCATTGGTTCCTATGGTTCAAAGTTCATTTGAATACATCCTTCATGGGTCTAAACTTTAGCTTTCCAAGGTTCCAATTGTCCAAGCTTTATGTTGAGTCTTCTAGGCACAAAACAAAGCCAAGTGTTAAGGCTTGTTTGCACCAACAGCTCCCCCTCAAGCCAAACACTTGCTTGAGTCTTCATCTTTAGTCTTTAATGATATCCTGTAATCCAATCATGGATTTAAACCTACATAGCTTGCTCCCATCCAAAGGTTTTGTAAGCAAATCTGCACATTGTATATTAGTAGATACATATGATAATTGGATTTCCTTGCTAAGTAATTTTTCCCTCACATAGTGGTAATGAACCTCTATGTGTTTTGTCCTAGCATGATACACAGGATTAGCTGCTAGGTGAAGTGAACTTGTGTTATCACCAAATATGATAGGTGGCCTTGTGTATAGGCCCAATTCTGAATATAGTAGCTTCAACCATATTGATTCTTGAGTGGCATTGGCTAGCCCTCTGTATTCTGCCTTAGTAGATGATAGAGCTACTGTGGGTTGTTTCTTGGATGACCAAGAAATTGGTTTATCACCTGCAAAACATATGTAACCAGATGTACTCCTCCTGTCATCCTTGCAACCTGCCCAATCTGCATCTGAGTATACTTTGATATCAATGTCTGATGAATATGGAAAATACAAACCATGATTTTGTGTTCCCTTTAGGTACTTTACTATCTTCTTAGTTGCCTCCAAATGTGGTACTCTTGGCTTATGCATAAATTGGCTAAGTACACTAACACCATATGATATATCAATCCTGGTTAAGGTAGCATAATTTAGACTACCTACCAAACTTTGATAACCTGTAATATCCTTGAGTTCTTCTCCTTCATGTGCACTAAGTTTGTGGTTGACCTCCATAGGAATGTTTGAGACTTTAGCTTCCTGTAAATTAAATTTCTTGACCATGTCCTGAATGTACTTCTTCTGAGTAATAAATATACCTGAATTTGTGTAGACCAATTCAAGTCCTAGGAAGTACTTCAATAATCCAAGATCATTGATCTTGAATTCCTTCATCATTTGACTTTTGATGTGTCTAATTCCTTGAACATCATTTCCTGTAATAATGATGTCATCAACATAGACACACAAGTATATTACCTCTGAATTGTTCTTCTTTATAAACAATGAAGTATCTGCTTTACTCATCACAAATCCTTGATCCAAGAGATAGGTTGTTAACCTGTAATTCCATGCTCTAGGTGCCTGCTTCAGTCCATACAGAGCCTTCTTCAATTTACAAACATGATTTACCTTATTGGGATCCTCATAGCCAGGTGGTTGTGACATGTAGACCTCTTCAGATATCCATCCATTCAAGAATGCATTCTTCACATCCAATTGGTACATGTTCCAATTCTTGGATGCAGCTATACTCACCATAATTCTAATAGTTGGCATCTTGGCCACAGGAGAAAATGTCTCCTCATAATCAATGCCTTGGGTTTGTGCAAAACCCTTGGCTACCAACCTAGCTTTATATCTGTTTATTGTACCATCTGAGTTCCTCTTGAGTTTGTAGATCCATCTGGATCCTATCACCTTCATGGAGTCCTTCTTGGGTACCAAATCCCAAGTATCACTCTCCTTGAGAGCCTCCATTTCTTCATCCATTGCTTCCTTCCATTCTGATTTAGTAATTGCTTCTTCAAATGTACCTGGTTCTTCATTCAAGATATCCTTTGCAAGATATACAGAGTGCTTGGTTACAAGTGAAGTATCATACCCATACCTAATTGGTTTCTTCTTTTCTCTTTGAGATCTCCTCATAGCTTGAGTTGAGGATTCTGGATTATCTTCAAGTTGTTTCATCTTCATCTTCCCTTTGGATTTCCAGGCTTTAAATTCTTCAATGTTGATGGTGTCTTCATCATCTGAGCTTGTGTCCTCTTTCTGTGTAGGTTCTTGCCTGATGAGCTTTGGAAAGTCTTCTTCCATATCATAAGGTAGGTTAACTTTCCTGCACTCATTTTCATACCATGAATCATTTTCATCAAAGATGACATCTTTGCTTACCTTGAAGCCTTTGTTTGAGGGATTATAAAACCTGTATCCTTTCTGATTCAAATCATAACCAATAAAGATACACTTTTCAGCCTTAGGGTCTAGCTTTCCCCTTACCTGTGAGGGAATATGTACATATGCAACACACCCAAAGATCTTGCAATGATCCAGAGATGGTCTCTTACCATGCCAAGCCTCATAGGGTGTCATTCCATCAAGTGTCTTTGATGGCAACCTGTTAATTAAATATGTGGCAGTAGATACACTCTCTGCCCAAAGATAATTTGGTAGTTTTTTCTCATTAAGCATAGACCTAGCTGTCTCCACAATGATTCTATTCCTCCTTTCAGCTACCCCATTTTGTTCAGGTGAGTACCTTGTGGTAATCTCCCTCTTGATGCCTCTTTCCTGCAAGAAATCTTCAAAGTCATTGGAGAAGTATTCTCCACCACCATCTGACCTTAGCCTCTTCAAATGTCTACCTGTTTGATTCTCAACTAATGCAAGATACCTTTTGAAACAATTAAATACTTCATCTTTATGTTTCATGAAGTACAAGACAGTCCATCTGCTATAATCATCTATAAAGGACACATAGTACCTTGATCCAGATATGGATGGCTCCTTGCTTGGTCCCCAAACATCTGTATGCACCAATTCCAAGTAATCTTCATGCATAAATCCTTTCTTGGTGTATGGCAATCTGTGTGACTTACCAAACTGACAAGCCCCACACTTGTATATCATGTGTTGCTTGGATACATTAGGTATCCCAAGCACACATTGATCTCTACTCATTTGCTTTATGGTCCTCTCTCCAATGTGACCCAATCTCTTGTGCCACATCTCCAATTCTGATAGGGTTTGGTCCTTATAGTTGTACAAGGCAATATTCTTAGTATCCTCAAGTTCAAAGGTAAATAATCTACCTGATTTCTCTCCCTTGGCTATCCTTCTGAATCCATGTCTTGGATCCTCCACATATGCACCATGTTGAGTGAACCTGACCTGTAGACCTTTTTCAACAATCTGACCTACACTCATCAGATTCTTGGTGATTGTTGGAACATACAATACTCTGCTTAGTAAATTCTGATTACCATCACTTGTTTTGACATTGCCTACTTTAACCACTGAATGTTTGGTGTCATCACCTGTCTGCACTTGGTGCTTTCCTTTAGGTTCTTCCAAATCAGAGAGTAAGGCAACATTCCCAGCTACATGGTTAGAGCAACCTGAATCAATATAGAACAAATGATCATCATTGATACCTGGTTTAGATGTCATGTTCATAATCAACAAGGAATCATCTTGATCCTCTGCATAATTGTTGTAATCCTTCCTGTTCCTGTATCCACCTTGATAATTGCCATTGTGATTGTAGCTATTGTTGTTGTAATTATTGTTGTAGCCATGGTAGCCTTGAGATTGATTGAATCTGCCTCTGCCTTGGGAGTATCCTCCTCTTTGGTGACCTCTTCCTCTTTGGTTCTTGTAGTTCTTGTAGCATTCATCTCTAGTATGGTTAGACAAGCCACAAATATTGCATGGAAATTGGTTATAGGGTCTCCCCCTACCTGACTTACCTCCTCTGCCCCTATCTCTAGATGATCTACCTCTCCCTGCATAGTTTGCTTGGGAGGTAGAACCTTCTTCATCAACCTTCTTACTTTTACCCTTATCTTTAGACTTCTTATCTGTATATAGGGCAGAGGGATTGTTACCTTTTGATTGCTCTCCATTCTTTGTGATCTTTGCTTCATGTGTAAAGAGTTGTCCAATCAGAGTTGTTAGATCAGGTGCTTGGATGTCCATGTATAAGTCCATTGCAGTGGTAAAGCTCTCCCACTTGTCATCTGCCTTTAGTCCATTGATCACTTGTCTGACTATTTGCTCTTCCTCAATCTCTTCTCCAACGCTTGCAAGTTGATCTGCAATGTCTTTGACTTTGGTGACAAAATCTGAGACACATTGTTTTGATTGCTTCCTGAGAGTTGTAAACTCAATCCATAGCTGATTCTTTCTGGCCCTTGTGCTTGATGAAAAATATGTTGACAAGGTTTCCCAAGTCTCTTGGGAAGTCTTACAGTTCCTTACATGAGGTAGAAGGAAATCAGAGATAGAGTTTAGAAGATATGACCTTGCCAAAGCATCTTTAGCACACCATTGGTTGAGCCTCTCATGTTCATCCTTTGTAGGTAGGCCTCTGGTTTTGAATGAGGGCAACTCCTCATCTCCTGATATGTATCCATACAAGCTTCTCCCTTGTAGATAG
>CM035426.1:18497163-18507163 GCA_020310875.1 Ceratopteris richardii | reverse complement strand
ACATTTGATAGTATCAATACATATACTCATAGTTTTTACTCTGTGTTTTCTCTGAGTGACTACCTCCAAGTCTGTCAACTTCAACAGAGCATATCTCAAGATCTACTGAACCAAATTTGATGATCAAGGGCTCATTGGAACCACCTCAAAGCATTCTACAACCTTACAAAGTTTCAAGTCAATCTATTCAGCCAATTGGGAGAAATCTCAATCGAAGCAGTCACTGGTATATTTCTGTGTGTTTCCTGAAAAGTCGGGGGTGTTCCTAATTTTGCTAAACATCATGCTCAGTGTATAGTTTGTCATTTGGAGTGATTTAACTTGCTAATGTTAGCTTGTTAAGTTAATTTAATACTCCCAGAAGGAATTAGACCAATTGCAAGTGTGCTGGACACACTGAGCTTAGGACTGAGCAGGTGTCATTACAGAAATAGCAAGTTTTTGGACTTATGAAGATTCAAACTTATCTGTTTTGATTTGATCATTACTCAATCACTTTGTAAAGCACATATATAATTTCTTGGTGTCATTTGGAAGCTCAAGGAGTCTTCTAACCATTTCTGAAGAAAAGAAAGGGCAGGTGTGAAGCAGGTCTAGCAGCACCACCTTGATCTTCTGATTGTACCCAGCCATCACATCCAACAGTGGTATCAGAGCAAACAAGGTAATCATGGGTGATGGTTTCCCTTCCTTTATTGACAAATTGGATAGGAATAATTACCAGGCATGGTCATTAAGAATGAAGACTTATCTACAAGGGAGAAGCTTGTATGGATACATATCAGGAGATGAGGAGTTGCCTTCATTCAAAACCAGAGGCCTACCTACTAAGGATGAGCATGAGAGACTTAATCAATGGTGTGCTAAAGATGCCTTAGCAAGGTCATATCTTCTAAACTCTATCTCTGATTTCCTTCTACCTCATGTTAGGAACTGTAAGACTTCCCAAGAAACTTGGGAGACCTTGTCAACATACTTCTCATCAAGCACAAGGGCCAGAAAGAATCAGCTATGGATTGAGTTTACAACTCTTAGGAAACAATCAAAACAATGTGTTTCAGATTTTGTCACCAAAGTCAAGGATATAGCAGATCAACTTGCAAGTGTTGGAGAAGAGATTGAGGAAGAGCAAATTGTTAGACAAGTGATCAATGGACTCAAAGCAGATGACAAGTGGGAGAGCTTTACCACTGCAATGGACTTGTACATGGACATTCAAGCACCTGATCTAACAACTCTGATTGGACAACTCTTTACACATGAAGCCAAGATCACAAAGAATGGAGAGCAATCAAAAGGTAACAATCCCTCTGCCCTATATACAGATAAGAAGTCTAAAGATAAGGGTAAAAGCAAGAAGGTTGATGATGAAGGATCCACCTCCCAAGCAAACTATGCAGGGAGAGGTAGATCATCTAGAGGTAGGGGCAGAGGAGGTAAGTCAGGTAGGGGGAGACCCTATAATCAATCTCCATGCAATATTTGTGGCTTGTCTAACCATACTACAGATGAATGCTACAAGAACTACAAGAATCAAAGAGGAAGAGGTCACCAAAGAGGAGGATACTCCCAAGGCAGAGGCAGATTCAATCAATCTCAAGGCTACCATGGCTACAACAATAATTACAACAATAACTACAACAATAATTACAATCACAATGGCAATTATCAAGGAGGATACAGGAACAGAAAGGATTACAACAATTATGCAGAGGATCAAGATGATTCCTTGTTGATTATGAACATGACATCTAAATCAGGTATCAATGATGATCATTTGTTCTATATTGACTCAGGGTGCTCTAACCATGTAGCTGGGAATGTTGCCCTACTCTCTGATTTGGAAGAACCTAAAGGCAAGCACCAAGTGCAGACAGGTGATGACACTAAACACTCAGTGGTTAAAGTAGGTAATGTCAAAACAAGTGATGGTAATCAGAATTTGCTAAGCAGAGTATTGTATGTCCCAACAATCACCAAGAATCTGATGAGTGTAGGTCAGATTGTTGAAAAAGGTCTACAGGTCAGGTTCACTCAACATGGTGCATATGTGGAGGATCCAAGACATGGATTCAGAAGGATAGCCAAGGGAGAGAAGTCAGGTAGACTATTTACCTTTGAACTTGAGGATACTAAAAGTATTGCCTTGTACAACTATAGGGACCAAACCCTATCAGAATTGGAGATGTGGCACAAGAGATTGGGTCACATTGGAGAGAGAACCATAAAGCAGATGAGCAGAGATCAATGTGTGCTTGGGATACCTAATGTATCCAAGCAACACATGATATACAAGTGTGGGGCTTGTCAATTTGGTAAGTCACACAGGTTGCCATATACCAAGAAAGGATTTATGCATGAAGACTACTTGGAATTGGTGCATACAGATGTTTGGGGACCAAGCAAGGAGCCATCCATATCTGGATCAAGGTACTATGTATCTTTTATAGATGATTATAGCAGATGGACTGTCTTGTACTTCATGAAACATAAAGATGAAGTATTTAATTGCTTCAAAAGGTATCTTGCATTAGTAGAGAATCAAACAGGTAGACATTTGAAGAGATTAAGGTCTGATGGTGGTGGAGAATACTTCTCCAATGATTTTGAAGAGTTCTTGCAGGAAAGAGGCATCAAGAGGGAGATTACCACAAGGTACTCACCAGAACAAAATGGGGTAGCTGAAAGAAGAAATAGACTCATTGTGGAGACAGCTAGGTCTATGCTTAATGAAAAGAAACTACCAAATTATCTTTGGGCAGAGAGTGTATCTACTGCCACATACTTGATCAACAGGTTGCCATCAAAGACACTTGATGGAATGACACCCTATGAGGCTTGGCATGGTAAGAGACCATCTCTGGATCATTGCAAGATCTTTGGGTGTGTTGCATATGTGCATATTCCCTCACAGGTAAGGGGAAAGCTAGACCCTAAGGCTGAGAAGTGTATCTTTATTGGCTATGATTTGAATAAGAAAGGATACAGGTTCTATAACCCCTCAAACAAAGGCTTCAAGGTAAGCAGAGATGTCATCTTTGATGAAAATGATTCATGGTATGATAATGAGTGCAGGAAAGTAAGCCTACCTTATGATATGGAAGAAGATTTTCCAAAGCTTGTCAGGCAAGAACCAACTCAGAATGAGGATACAAGTTCAGATGATGGAGACACCATCAACATTGAAGAATTCAAAGCTTGGAAATCAAAAGGGAAGATGAAGATGAAGCAACTTGAAGACAATCCAGAATCCTCAACTCAAGCTATGAGGAGATCTTCAAGGGAAAAGAAGAAACCTATTAGGTATGGTTATGATACTTCACTTGTGACCAAGCACTCTGTATATCTTGCAAAGGACATCTTAAGTGAAGAACCAGGTACATTTGAGGAAGCCATTACTAAACCAGAATGGAAGGAAGCAATGGATGAAGAAATGGAGGCTCTCAAGGAGAGTGATACTTGGGACTTGGTACCCAAGAAGGACTCCATGAAGGTCATAGGATCCAGATGGATCTACAAACTCAAAAGGAACTCAGATGGTTCAATAAGCAGGTACAAAGCTAGGTTGGTGGCCAAGGGTTTTGCACAAACCCAAGGCATTGATTATGAGGAGACATTTTCTCCTGTGGCAAAGATGCCAACTATCAGAATTATGGTGAGTGTAGCTGCATCCAAAAATTGGAACATGTACCAATTGGATGTAAAGAATGCATTCTTGAATGGATGGATATCTGAGGAAGTTTACATGTCACAACCACCTGGCTATGAAGATCCCAATAAGGTAAATCATGTTTGCAAATTGAAGAAAGCTCTGTATGGATTGAAGCAGGCACCTAGAGCATGGAACTATAGGTTGACAACCTATCTCTTGGATCAAGGATTTGTGATGAGTAAAGCAGATACTTCATTGTTTATAAAGAAGAACAATTCAGAGGTAATATACTTGTGTGTCTATGTTGATGACATCATTATTACAGGAAATGATGTTCAAGGAATTAGACACATCAAAGGTCAAATGATGAAGGAATTCAAGATCAATGATCTTGGATTATTGAAGTACTTTCTAGGGCTTGAACTGGTCTACACAAATTTAGGTATATTCATTACTCAGAAGAAGTACATTCAGGACATGGTCAAGAAGTTTAATTTGCAGGAAGCTAAAGTCTCAAACATTCCTATGGAGGTCAACCACAAACTCAGTGCACATGAAGGAGAAGAACTCAAAGATATTACAGGTTACCAAAGTTTGGTAGGTAGTCTTAATTATGCTACCTTAACAAGGATTGATATCTCATATGGTGTTAGTGTACTTAGCCAATTTATGCATAAGCCAAGAATACCACATTTGGAGGCAGCCAAGAAGATAGTAAAGTACCTAAAGGGAACACAAAATCATGGTTTGTATTATCCATATTCATCAGACATTGATATCAAGGTATACTCAGATGCAGATTGGGCAGGTTGCAAGGATGACAGGAGGAGTACATCTGGTTACATATGCTTTGCAGGTGATAAACCTATTTCTTGGTCATCCAAGAAACAACCCACAGTGGCTCTATCATCTACTGAGGCAGAGTACAGAGGGCTAGCAAATGCCACTCAAGAATCAATATGGTTGAAGTTACTCTATTCAGAATTGGGCCTATATACAAGGCCACCTATCATATTTGGTGATAACACAAGTTCACTCCATCTAGCTGCTAATCCTGTGTATCATGCTAGGACAAAACACATAGAGGTGCATTACCACTATGTGAGGGAGAAACTACTTAGCAAGGAAATCCAATTATCATATGTGTCCACTAATATTCAATGTGCAGATTTGCTTACAAAAGCTTTGGATGGGAGCAAGCTATGCAGGTTTAAATCCATGATTGGATTACAGGATATCATTGAAGACTAAAGATGAAGACTCAAGCAAGTGTTTGGCTTGAGGGGGAGCTCTTGGTGCAAAACAAGCCTTAACACTTGGCCTTGTCTTGTACCTTGAAGAAGCATTGGATACCTATCTTGAAGGTGTTACAAAAGTACTTGGAGTAACTCATTTGAAGGAAGACCATAGGAACACATGCATATGTTTTATTATCTTTTATCCAATGTAAAAGTCAATATGACTTAACTCACTTCTTGTAATTGTACCTACCTTCAAGAGTCGTGGAATTTGAAAGGTATGAATGGAGAGAATATCTCCATGTGATTAGTTGAGAGATTTGAGGGAGCCTACATTTGAATTTTGAAATTCAAATTCCTTCAAAACATCTATAAAAGCCAATGTAAAAAGTCGCGGGATATATGACACTCTTCCCGAGGCTAATCCAAGCATATTTGTGAGTGTGTGAGTGCTACTACCTAGCCTACACCTCTGAGTACCATTGGGCATCATTCTACATGCCAATGGGAATGTACATTTGATAGTATCAATACATATACTCATAGTTTTTACTCTGTGTTTTCTCTGAGTGACTACCTCCAAGTCTGTCAACTTCAACAGAGCATATCTCAAGATCTACTGAACCAAATTTGATGATCAAGGGCTCATTGGAACCAGCTCAAAGCATTCTACAACCTTACAAAGTTTCAAGTCAATCTATTCAGCCAATTGGGAGAAATCTCAATCGAAGCAGTCACTGGTATATTTCTGTGTGTTTCCTGAAAAGTCGGGGGTGTTCCTAATTTTGCTAAACATCATGCTCAGTGTATAGTTTGTCATTTGGAGTGATTTAACTTGCTAATGTTAGCTTGTTAAGTTAATTTAATACTCCCAGAAGGAATTAGACCAATTGCAAGTGTGCTGGACACACTGAGCTTAGGACTGAGCAGGTGTCATTACAGAAATAGCAAGTTTTTGGACTTATGAAGATTCAAACTTATCTGTTTTGATTTGATCATTACTCAATCACTTTGTAAAGCACATATATAATTTCTTGGTGTCATTTGGAAGCTCAAGGATTCTTCTAACCATTTCTGAAGAAAAGAAAGGGCAGGTGTGAAGCAGGTCTAGCAGCACCACCTTGATCTTCTGATTGTACCCAGCCATCACATCCAACACTATCCGTCTATCTATCTATCTGTCTATCTATCTATATATATATCTATCTATCTATCTATCTATCTATCTATCTATCTATCTTTCTTTCTATCTATCTATCTATCTATGTATCTATGTATCTATCTGTCTATCTATCTATCTATCTATCTATCTATCTATCTATCTATCTATCTATCTATCTATCTATCTATCTATCTATCTATCTATCTATCTATCTATCTATCTATCTATCTATCTATCTATCTATCTATCTATCTATCTGTCTATTTGTTTATCTTTCTATGTGTTTATGTGTCTATGTGTCTATCTGTCTATGTGTCTATGTGTCTATCTGTCTATCTGTCAATCTGTCTATCTGTCCATCTGTCTATCTGTCTATCTATCTATCTATCGATCTGTCTATCTATCTATATATCTATCTATCTATCTATCTATCTATCTATGTATCTATCTGTCTGTCTGTCTGTCTGTATGTCTGTCTGTTTGTCTGTCTGTCTGTCTGTCTATCTATCTATCTATCTATCTATCTATCTATCTATCTATCTATCTATCTATCTATCTATCTATCTATCTATCTATCTATCTATCTATCTATCTATCTATCTATTTCTCTATCTATCTTTCTATCTATCTATCTATCTATCTATCTATCTATCTATCTATCTATCTATCTATCTATCTATCTATCTATCCACCTATCTATATATCTACTTATCTATCTATCTAACTATCTATGTATCTATGTGTCTATTTATCTATCTATCTTTCAATCTATCTATGTATTTATCTATCTATCTATCTATCTATCTATCTATCGATCTATCTATCTATCTATCTATGTAGCTATCTATCTATCTATCTATCTATCTATCTATCTATCTATCTATCTATCTATCTATCTATCTATCTATCTATCTATCTATCTATCTATCTATCTATCTATTTGTCTATTTGTATGTTTGTCTGTTTGTCTGTTTGTCTGTCTCTCTATCTCTCTGTTTGTCTGTTTGTTTGTATGTCTGTCTGTCTGTCTTTCTCTCTATCTGTCTGTTTGTCTGACTGTCTATCCATCTATCTATCTATCTATCTATCTATCTATCTATCTATCTATCTATCTATCTATCTATCTATCTATCTATCTATCTATCTATCTATGTATGTATGTATCTATCTATCTATCTATCTATCTATATATCTATCTATCTATCTGTCTATCTATATATCTATCTATCTATCTATCTACTAGATATCTATTTATCTATCTATCTATCTATTTTTGTACGTCGGCATCTATCTATATATCTATTGTGTTGGAAAATTAAGCTTGAACTATGCTTGAGGTAGATATGATGTACATCAGAATCATCTTTTGATGGTTCCATATATGTACATTGGAGAATAGCACTTTTGTGCACATTATTTCTTTGTATTTATTGGTTGATCATGTATGATCATTTCTTCTAAGGTTCAAGGTAATTTCTTATGTAAAAGGAAAGAGTAAAAGGCCTAAAACCCAGGAGTTTGTAGTGGTTGAGATTGACTCTCAATCAATTAATCAAAAGGTAGTTGAAACTCCAAATTTTTCTTTTCCATGATTATAAGTAGAGATTCCAATCAACTGCAACTACGAAACTAGCCTAATTTTGAATTCAAATTCATGAAGAGAAGGCGTGGATATATCCTCAAGAGTCTATTTAAAGACTCCAAATCATTTGTACATTCTAAAAGTATTGCTTTGATGCAATACATATACTCTTTGATCATTGCTTGGTACCATTTTGATTTTGTGCTCCTTCTTCCTTAGACTCAGTCAACTTGCAAAGGTTTTTGGTCTCGTTGGAGAGCTTCAAGTCAGATGTTTATGAAGGTATCATTGTTTAGTTTGAGTGGTCAAATATTCAACACATTTGGTTAAGTAGATTTAGAGAAATCTTAGCTTTAGAATATTGGGGTCATCTTCTGTGTATCGCTAAAATATCAGGATGACATCCAATCAATGTTAACGTTATTGGTCCTTCATTAGTTGATAAAAATTAGGGATTTTATGCATTATAGCAAGTCAACCCTATGTATGACACTCTTGTAAGATGAGTGTTTCCAATTGTACCTGTGGTGGCTGCTCTAAGTGTTTGAAGTCAAAACTTCCATCTATATTTACAAGGTTTTTGTGGGCTAGTCAAGGTGCAAGTTCTCTATTTTGCACCAACTTGTGTTACCGTTAGTGTCCATGTGAAAGGCCAAAAGGCCATCAAAAAACATAGTGTCTTGGTCAATCACAAATTGTAAGTTCGACCACATTTGTAAGACCTAAGAAGTCTGTCTTCGTGCTCCCTCTGTACTGTATTTTTCTACGTATTCAACAGCCTCAGTACATATTACTGTGTGTGGCCTTACGAACTCAGTTTTCTACTCTGAGGATATCGTCGTGGAGCTTTTGATAAAGAGAGCTCACCGTGGTGCATTGAAAGAGCTAGGGTTAGTCCTATGCTATTTTGCTTTAGGTGTGCCATGTAAAACATGTTTCTTGCATCATTGTTCCACCATGATACCCTCTATGAGGACTCCCCATGCTCAAAGTATATGTGTTGCAAGGTAGGTTGTCCCATAGTTTTATATCTGCTTGCTTCATCTTTGCAATCTCCTTTGTTTATTTGAATTTACTTTCTTTGTGTAATTTCTCATGTGATATGTTGTAAAACTCCAATATGTTTCTCAAACATAGGTGAGATGTCTCCAAGGCTACATCATAATACCATGTATGTGGGAACTTTGAATCCTAAAATGATAGGATTCATCGAATTCCCTCTTCAATTTAACCACATCTACATATTGCATAGGGAACGAAGCCTAGTAAAAATTCAAGCTCCACACTTTGCACACCTTTGAAATATAAGAAAATCTTGAAACCATGATTGAGAAAAAACCAAAGTTGAATGAAAAGAAAAAGCCTTATGTTTATATAGACTATGCTAAAATTCACTCATCATGTGTATGTACAAATATGCCTAACTATAGGTGGAATTGGGATAAAATAGAGAGAGTCAGTTTCCCATGAACACACACACTAACAATGTGATCTTATTAAAAGAGTGAATGTTCACGCTCGTAGGTATACAACTTTATGAACTATAAGTTCTTCAAAAAGTGCCCCCTAATTTTTGAGGAGAAGCATATGTTGAACATCAATTTGAAGTTTAGAACTTTAGAAAGACATTTTTCTTCAATGAATATGTTTGTTACATTGGATCCCACAATCTCTAAGGGGATTAGGAGAATGAGGAGCATTTGGAATTTTTTTGTGAGTCACTAGAATTGCAAAGAAATGTTGCTTTCCATCGATGAAGTCTAATTGCTTTAATTGAGCATTGTAAACTATGTGAAGGCTATGGATGAATGCACGTTTCACTATATATGTATGAACTCAAGAAAATATTTCACTAAATGAAGAGATATATGAACAACAAAGAGATATTTTGAGAATTCTTAAAAGGGTGAAAACAACCACAAAATCAATGAGGTCCTTAAACATACAAGAGGAAATGTATTTATGCGAGTACTTCATTAAAATTGATGATGGGACATGTTAAAAAAACTTCATATTATGTTTGCAAATCTCCCTTTATTTATGTAGCTAAGGATTTCTGATGATGATATCGATTTCAAATTGTGCAAAGAAGATTCCCTAGAACAACACCAAGGTGCAGAATAATATCCTAATTGAACATTGATTATTTTGTAATGGTATATATGGAATCATCCTTTTAACCACTCATGATAATGGAATGTCTCATCAATATGGTGCTTTCAATTGGAATAGATAGATAGATAGATAGCTATATAGATAGATAAATAGATAGATAGATAGATATACAGAGAGATAGATAGATAGATAGATATATAGATAGATAGATAGATAGATAGATATATATATAGATAGATAGATAGATAGAT
>CM035426.1:18469663-18492163 GCA_020310875.1 Ceratopteris richardii | reverse complement strand
TTCCCAATCTTGCAAAGCTTTTGCTTGCCTCAGCCAAGGTTTCCCCAGGAGTAAATGATAAGAAGTCTCCTGTGGAAGTGCAATAACAACAAAATCTAGAATAAAGTGGCAACCCTATACTATCATCAATACCTTTTCAATAATGTTAAGAGGCATAACCCGAGGTTGATCTGCTAGTGTAATTGTGAATGGTGCCACCTTAATGGGGTTCAAATTCAGTTTCCTCATTGTGAAATCTGGCATCAAATTCATACCAGAGCCTCCATCTATGATTACATCTCTGAGAGCTTCATCCTTTATACAAACACTAAAAGACCTTGGATGCAACCAAAACTTCACGAAGATGGTTTCCACTCTTCTTGGAAATGCTTCAACTAGAATAAATATCAATGGTAAGCTCTCTGATCCCATACGTTTAAAAAGATCTATAAGGCAAGGCTGCCCTCTGGCTCCACTTATAGGGTATATATTATGAATCAAAATAATTCTATAAACATTATAAACTACTTTATATAGAAAAAACTATCATGTTAACTTTAATCATGTAGCATATGCAATATTTCCTCATAAAATGACCTTTTCTTAGCGTAGAAATACACTGGTATTGTTTAACTTGAAGAAAAGACATAGAAATTCAACTCCTAAGGTTGTCAAAAAAAATTTCTAGTTGTAATAATATCAAATAGTATTTTGATCATAAAAAATGATGCATGTTCATACCATCACTTTGCAAAATAATTCATAGATGATAAGACTGTCATATCACAAATGAGATTCATTTTATGCCATAAACCTAGTAAAATTCATTACAAATCTCTACTTATGGATAGAAACACGTTGACATATATAAAATAAAATATTTTATTGCATTTAAACGAATGAAGATTACGAGATCATGCTTTTAACAAAAAATAACCATTAACTTACATCACTGTAATTTCTACGCCAGTATTGAAATTAGCATCATAAAATTACTGAATAAATATTAATTTTTATATCCTTTAATAAAACTATATTTTTCTAAAAATATTCAACCCTTATGCCAATATGTTGCATAGTTACATTTATAAATGGTTCCTTCTAGTAATCCAAAAAATTCATCAAACATTGTCTCTTTTTCAGGACACTAAAGTGTCCAAGGAGACTAAAGTGTCCAAGTACAACACTAGTGTTATATTCTAGTGAGGTGTATAAGTTGCAATCCGTGGATTCCGGGATGCCGGGCTTCCTATCGGCCGAGTGGAACGTGGATATGTCCACCTACTATGTTCGTCTTTCCGAACAAGGTCCCTTCTACAGATTCCGGTACAGGACTCGGGAGTCCAGGCCGTTCATTTCCGAGGGAGAAGACTTAATGATGGAGAACACCGACAACGGAAGGGTCTTGTCATGGAGACGGGAGGGGAAGAATGAGTTCTTCCTTCTCAAAGAAGAGGAGAGTGGCGTGGCTGGCATGTTTCAGTTGTCTGCACAAGAGGATGTGTCCTTGGCCTGTCCTCGCATCGAAGGAGCACGTTGCCATGCGTATAACTTCCTGAGGACCGTTGGAATAACAAGGGGAAAATTATTGATGGTCAGGAGAAAGAGATATGGGATAAAATCAAGTTCCATCTCGACATGGTTGAGGTGAAAGACATGAAGGGGTTCTCCTGGTCTAACCTCCAATTGGGGGACTCTTTGAGGAAAGCTAGACTTGATAGATGTTACATCGACCAAAACACCATCCTCGAGTGGGGTATTCCTTCGATTTCATAACACATGGACCTGACTATCTCGGACCATTACCCGATTACTCTTTCCTTCAAACAGATTCCCATGCTCCGAAAAGCTCCTTGGTTTCAAGCTTGCCAGACGTCATTTTCCCTCCCCTCTGTCCACCAAGAAATTTCCACAGTTTGGGCGGAGGCTTTTGCCCACTGTAATGATCCGGCTAAGTGCTGGAGAAGTGCGGTGGAAAGAACTAGACAAACTTTGATCAAGACGCATAAGGCCATAAGAGATATCCGAAATAAAAGGAGAGAAAAGGTGTATTGGAGGCTCTCACGTCTTGAAGAAGAAGTGAACAAAGGTAACTTGCAATGCCAGCAAGGGCTTCTAAAAATTAGGGGAAGACTAAGACTCGAGGAAGAAGTTCAAAGGAAAAATCTACAAATTTTTTTCAAAGATTGGTGGGCGGGGAAGGCTGACAAACCTTCGAAAGAGATGTGTAACATCCTTAAAAGAAAACAAGCTAGGGAAGCCATCCCCTTCTTGGTCGACAACAATGGGATCGAATGCACCACGGAAGTAGAGAATAGATCTCTCATCGTCGAGCACTTCACCCATCTTCTCGGGGTCTCGACTCCTCTTTCCCCGCATAGATGTGATTGCATGGGAGCCATCTCAAGGGTTGCTCAACCTAGAATCCCTCCGAACATGGTTCCTCTGCTGGATGCTAACATTTCAGAGAACGAAATTATCGAGGTTATTGATTCTCTCCCTAATGGGAAGAGCCCGGGCCCTGATGGACTCACCAATGAGTTTTTCAAGTCCTTTAAGCACGTGCTGACCACCCCACTCCGTCTTGTGTGGCAAGAGGCTCTCTCCTTCGGTGCCCTCCCTAAGTGTCTTAATAATGGTGTCATCAAATTAATTCACAAAAGGGGTGATAAGAACAAAATTGAAAACTGGCGGCTGATTACCATGCTTCAAATTGGGTACAAGATAATCGCCAAAGTAATCGCCAACAGAATCTCGTGTCATTTAAAGTCATGGCTTTGTGAGGACCAGAAGGGTTTTATCAAAGGTAGATCTATACTTGAAGCAATTGTTGATATTTGGGAAGGCCTTGCTTTTGCTGAGGAGTCTCCTCAAGAACTGATATTCATTAAGATCGACTTCGACAAAGCATATGACAGATTGGAATGGGACTTTATTCTTCAATCTCTGAAAGATCTTGGATGTAGCCAAAAGTTCACGAAGATGGTTTCCACTCTACTTGGAAATGCCTCAACGAGAATAAACATCAACAGTAAGCTCTCTGAACCCATACGTTTAAAAATATCTATCAGGCAAGGTTGCCCACTGGCTCCATTACTCTTCGCTATTGCCTCGGATGGCCTCAGTCGCCTATTTAAGCATCACTTGGATGCTGGAAATCTCAAAGGTCTCTCCCTACCCCTTGGTCAAGACCAGATGATTGTGTTGGTGCATTTTACCCAAGCCTACATGCTTGATATGCTTGATATTATCCTCATTTTTAAGTCACATGAGTAGTCATGTGAACACCTCTTGTAAAAGAGTTCATTTTTATCTCTTGTAATTTAAAAAAAGAAAAAGGAAAAGGATGGCTTACCTCATGCATGATGTAAAAGCAATTTCATGGCTCTAACTACCAAAACCCACGACTTTTTGAGCTGAGGGAATATCTCCTAACTTTGGGGATCACTTTTAGGTGGAGCCATTCGAATTCGAATTCAAAATTCCCTCCAAGAATAGCTATAAAAGGAGCAAGAAGAGGCAATTAGCAAGCCTTGTATGTGACCACTTCATGTCATTTTGTAGAGATTGAAGAGCTTACTCCATAGCTCTATCATTCTACTCCCATTTTGCAAAGATTCATTGCCAATGTGGTTGTAATCATATATGAATTTGTACATTTATCATCATTCACTTCTCTGTTTTGTTCTCTGCTATACTCACTCAGAGCAGTACCTTCAGAAGGTCATATCTCAAGTTTTACTGAACCTTTTTCAGTGATTTAACGTGAGTTGGATAGCTCTTACTGTCTAGTTTTTGCATATACATTTTCAAGGTCATTGAATTAATAGTTTTGAAGATATCTGCAATTTACTGCTCACTGGTCTATCTCTGCAGAGCCCCGAGAATGGTGGGCATGTTCCAGAAATTGATAAATCTTGTTCTCAGTGCTCAGTCCATCATTTGAAGTGTTTTAACTTGGATTGGGAAGCTTGCTAAGTCTATTTGCTATGCCCAAAAGGAATGTTTCTAATTCCTACCAGGTTGAGAGCACTGTTCATTTTTTCTAGCAGGTGTATGTCCAAAAATAGCAAGTTTTGGGAGCTAGTCATTTCGCAACTAGTCTGTCTTGACTTAAACTTTTGGGATACATGTTCCAAAGTACTTGGCTGATATTTTGGTGGATTTAGGAAGCTCAAATTGTCTACTAATCAACTCTGAAGTCTCAGTTGGATGGTGTGAAGCTGGTTGTAGCAGCACCTACTCATCTTTGGATTGCATCCACCATCTCTCTTCACAGATTGCTAGACTCTTTGCTGATGACATGAATGCCTTTGTTCTTAACGAAAGAAACTACATTGAGGTATTTTGGAACTGCCTCAACACCTTTTGTAAGGCATCAGGTTCAAAAATCAACCATGCTAAAACTGCTTTCAGAGGGATCCATGGGCCTCTGCCCCAACTGTTGATTGATCAGGGGTGTCAAATTATCCCTAACGGCCAAGTCTTCCGTCTCCTCGGCATTCCGATGGGCTTCAACATCTCGATGGACCAATGGTGGAACTAGATTCTATCCAAACGGGATAGCAAACTAAATCATGGGAAAGGTATGCAAGCTAGCTTGGAAGGGCATGCTATGGTTTTCAACACATTTATGCTTTCTATGATTATTTACCATATCTCGTGCTGGAGACCTAAGGAGAAAGAATTGGCCAAAGTGGAAAGGATCTGCAGAAACTTCCTATGGACTGGGGACCCCAATAGGAGGGGGATTCCGAAAATCAAATGGGAAACTTGTATTTGCTCAAAAGACTCAGGGAGCTTGGGTATTTTGGATATCATAGGGTTAGCTGACAAGCTGGCGGCACAGTGGTTTATCAAGGCTTGGTGCAATAGGGAGTCCTCCTGGGCTAAATTGATCTTCAGAAATTCGAAAGACCTTACTCTAGTTGGCCTTCCCGACTGGAAGGACATTGGGATCCTCACACTTTTGTTCTCCCCCCACCCGGTGTCCCCTAAAGGCTCTAGCCTCGTGTGTTCCTTATCGAAGAGTTGGAACAAGGCCAAACAATTCATCAAAGTCAGTGAAGAGTGGAAGTGGGCTGCGAGGATAAGAAAAAATGACTCTATCTGGTTCCCGATCAGTGGCTTAAGGGAGGTGGAGTATTGGAACCTCCAAATGGCTAAGCGACTTTGGAACAAGGGATACAAACAGTGGAAACAACAACGGATACAAACAGTGGAAACAGCTCTGGAAACAAGAGACTGGCGAGTGGATTAGATTTGAAGACTTAGACCCAAGACAAAGAATTTCTCTCGAAGAATGGACTCTTCTTCAAAACAGGTGTTCAACATGTGACCACTCAACTACCCGCCTTCTCTGCGGATAGGATCTTCCTTGCCTAGAGGGCCTCAAATGGAGCAATGGTAAGAAACTATCCAGAATTCCCAACTTCAAAGAGAACTTAGACGTTCATCACACTCTTAACAAGGTGTGTGTTGGTGCAAAACAAGCCTTAACACTTGGCTTTGTCTTGTACCTTGAAGAGCATTGGATATCAACCTTGAAGGTTTCACAAGAGCTTGGAGTAATTCATGAAGACTTCATTTGAAGGAAGACCATAGGAACACATGCCTATGTTTAGTTACATTTTACTTTATGTAAAAAGTCAATATGACTTCTTGTAATCTCACCTACATTCAAAAGTCGTGGAAATTAGAAGTTATGAATGGAGAGAATATCTCCATGTGATTAGATGAGAGATTTGAGGGAGCCTATATTTGAATTTGAAATTCAAACTCACTTTAAACTCCTATAAAAGTCAATGTAAAAGTCGCGGGCAGAGAGCTCACTCCCCGAGGCTAATCCAAGCAAATTAGTGAGTGTGTGAGAGCTACTATTGAAGCCTACACCTCTGAGTACCATTGGGCATCACTTTACATGCCAATGGGAATGTACATTTGATAGATTCAATACATATACTCATAGTTCCTAACTCTGTGTTTTCTGAGTCATTCACCTCAAAGTCTGTCAACTTCAACAGGGCATATCTCAAGTTCTACTGAACCAAATTTGATGATCCAGGGCTCATTGGAACCAGCTCAAAGCATTCGACAACACTACAAAATTTCAAGTCATTCTATTTAGCCAATTGGGAGAAATCGCTGTCGAAGTGATCACTGGTATATTTCTGTGTTGTTCCTAAAAAATCGGGGGTGTCCCTGATTTTGCTAAAGATCATGCTCAGTGTATAGTTTGTTATTTGGAGTGATTTAACTTGATAATGGTAGCTTGTTAAGTTAATTTAATACTCCCAGAAGGAATTAAACCAATTGCAAGTGTGCTGGACACACTGAGCTTAGGACTGAGCAGGTGTCAATACAGGAATAGAAAGTTTTTGGAGTTGTGAAGGTTCAAAATCATCTGTTTTTGATTTGGTCATTACTCAATCATTTTGTAAAGCACATATATAGTTTCTTGGTGTCATTTGGAAGCTCAAGGAGTCTTCTAACCATATCTGAAGAGAAAAGAGGGCAGGTGTGAAGCAGGTCTAGCAGCACCAACTTGATCTTCTGATTGTACCCAGCCATCACATCCAACAGTGGTATCAGAGCAAATAAGGTAATCATGGGTGATGGTTTCCCTTCCTTCATTGACAAATTGGATAGGAATAACTACCAGGCATGGTCATTAAGAATGAAGACTTATCTACAAGGGAGAAGCTTGTATGGATACATATCAGGAGATGAGGAGTTGCCCTCATTCAAAACCAGAGGCCTACCTACAAAGGATGAGCATGAGAGACTTAATCAATGGTGTGCTAAAGATGCTTTGGCAAGGTCATATCTTCTAAACTCTATCTCTGATTTCCTTCTACCTCATGTTAGGAACTGTAAGACTTCCCAAGAGACTTGGGAAACCTTGTCAACATACTTCTCATCAAGCACAAGGGCCAGAAAGAATCAGCTATGGATTGAGTTTACAACTCTTAGGAAGCAATCAAAACAATGTGTCTCAGATTTTGTCACCAAGGTCAAAGACATTGCAGATCAACTTGCAAGTGTTGGAGAAGAAATTGAAGAAGAGCAAATAGTCAGACAAGTGATCAATGGACTCAAAGCAGATGACAAGTGGGAAAGCTTTACCACTGCAATGGACTTGTACATGGACATCCAAGCACCTGATCTAACAACTCTGATTGGACAACTATTCACACATGAAGCAAAGATCACAAAGAATGGAGAGCAATCAAAAGGTAACAATCCCTCTGCCCTATATACAGATAAGAAGTCTAAAGACAAGGGTAAAAGTAAGAAAGTTGATGAAGAAGGATCCACCTCCCAAGCAAACTATGCAGGGAGAGGTAGATCATCTAGAGGTAGGGGCAGAGGAGGTAAGTCAGGTAGGGGGAGACCCTATAATCAATCTCCATGCAATATTTGTGGCTTGTCTAACCATACTACAGATGAATGCTACAAGAACTACAAGAATCAAAGAGGAAGAGGTCACCAAAGAGGAGGATACTCTCAAGGCAGAGGCAGATTCAATCAATCTCAAGGCTACCATGGTTACAACAATAATTACAACAATAACTACAACAATAGCTACAATCACAATGGCAATTATCAAGGAGGATACAGGAACAGAAAGGATTACAACAATTATGCAGAGGATCAAGATGATTCCTTGTTGATTATGAACATGACATCTAAATCAGGTATCAATGATGATCATTTGTTCTATATTGACTCAGGTTGCTCTAACCATGTAGCTGGGAATGTTGCCTTACTCTCTGATTTGGAAGAACCTAAAGGCAAGCACCAAGTGCAGACAGGTGATGACACTAAACATTCAGTGGTTAAAGTAGGTAATGTCAAAACAAGTGATGGTAATCAGAATTTGCTAAGCAGAGTATTGTATGTTCCAACAATCACCAAGAATCTGATGAGTGTAGGTCAGATTGTTGAAAAAGGTCTGCAGGTCAGGTTCACTCAACATGGTGCATATGTGGAGGATCCAAGACATGGATTCAGAAGGATAGCCAAGGGAGAGAAATCAGGTAGACTATTTACTTTTGAACTTGAGGATACTAAGAACATTGCATTATACAACTACAAGGACCAAACTCTATCAGAATTGGAGATGTGGCACAAGAGATTAGGTCACATTGGAGAGAGGACCATAAAGCAAATGAGTAGGGATCAATGTGTGCTTGGGATACCTAATGTATCCAAACAACACATGATATACAAGTGTGGGGCTTGTCAATTTGGTAAGTCACACAGATTGCCATATACCAAAAAAGGTTTTATGCATGAAGACTACTTGGAATTGGTGCATACAGATGTTTGGGGACCAAGCAAGGAGCCATCCATATCTGGATCAAGGTACTATGTATCTTTTATAGATGATTATAGCAGATGGACTGTCTTGTACTTCATGAAACATAAAGATGAAGTATTTAATTGTTTCAAAAGGTATCTTGCATTAGTTGAGAATCAAACAGGTAGACATTTGAAGAGGCTAAGGTCAGATGGTGGTGGAGAATACTTCTCCAATGACTTTGAAGAGTTCTTGCAGGAAAGAGGCATCAAGAGGGAGATTACCACAAGGTACTCACCTGAACAAAATGGGGTAGCTGAAAGGAGGAATAGACTCATTGTGGAGACAGCTAGGTCTATGCTTAATGAGAAAAAATTACCAAATTATCTTTGGGCAGAGAGTGTATCTACTGCCACATACTTAATCAACAGGTTGCCATCAAAGACACTTGATGGAATGACACCCTATGAGGCTTGGCATGGTAAGAGACCATCTCTGGATCATTGCAAGATCTTTGGGTGTGTTGCATATGTGCATATTCCCTCACAGGTAAGGGGAAAGCTAGACCCTAAGGCTGAAAAGTGTATCTTTATTGGTTATGATTTGAATCAGAAAGGATACAGGTTCTATAACCCCTCAAATAAAGGCTTCAAGGTAAGCAGAGATGTCATCTTTGATGAAAATGATTCATGGTATGATAATGAGTGCAGGAAAGTTAGCCTACCTTATGATATGGAAGAAGACTTTCCAAAGCTTGTCAGGCAAGAACCAACTCAGAATGAGGACACAAGTTCAGATGATGAAGACACCATCAACATTGAAGAATTCAAGGCTTGGAAATCCAAAGGGAAGATGAAGATGAAGCAACTTGAAGACAATCCAGAATCCTCAACTCAAGCTATGAGGAGATCTTCAAGAGAAAAGAAGAAACCAATTAGGTATGGGTATGATACTTCACTTGTAACCAAGCACTCTGTATATCTTGCAAAGGATATCTTAAGTGAAGAACCAGGTACATTTGAGGAAGCCATTAATAAACCAGAATGGAAGGAAGCAATGGATGAAGAAATGGAGGCTCTCAAGGAGAGTGATACTTGGGACTTGGTACCCAAGAAGGACTCCATGAACGTGATAGGATCCAGATGGATCTACAAACTCAAAAGGAACTCAGATGGTACAATAAGCAGGTACAAAGCTAGGTTGGTAGCCAAGGGTTTTGCACAAACCCAAGGCATTGATTATGAGGAGACATTTTCTCCTGTGGCCAAGATGCCAACTATCAGAATTATGGTGAGTGTAGCTGCATCCAAGAATTGGAACATGTACCAATTGGATGTAAAGAATGCATTCTTGAATGGATGGATATCTGAAGAGGTCTACATGTCACAACCACCTGGCTATGAGGATCCCAATAAGGTAAATCATGTGTGTAAATTGAAGAAGGCTCTGTATGGATTGAAGCAAGCACCTAGAGCATGGAATTATAGGTTGACAACCTATCTCTTGGATCAAGGATTTGTGATGAGTAAAGCAGATACTTCATTGTTTATAAAGAAGAACAATTCATAGGTAATATACTTGTGTGTCTATGTTGATGACATCATTATTACAGGAAATGATGTTCAAGGAATTAGACACATCAAAGGTCAAATGATGAAGGAATTCAAGATCAATGATCTTGGATTATTGAAGTACTTCCTAGGGCTTGAATTGGTCTACACAAATTCAGGTATATTCATTACTCAGAAGAAGTACATTCAGGACATGGTCAAGAAGTTTAATTTGCAGGAAGCTAAAGTCTCAAACATTCCTATGGAGGTCAACCACAAACTCAGTGCACATGAAGGAGAAGAACTCAAGGATATTACAGGTTATCAAAGTTTGGTAGGTAGTCTCAATTATGCTACCTTAACCAGGATTGATATATCATATGGTGTTAGTGTACTTAGCCAATTTATGCATCAACCAAGAGTACCACATTTGGAGGCAGCCAAGAAGATAGTAAAGTACCTAAAGGGAACACAAAATCATGGTTTGTATTATCCATATTCATCAGACATTGACATCAAGGTATACTCAGATGCAGATTGGGCAGGTTGCAAGGATGACAGAAGGAGTACATCTGGTTACATATGCTTTGCAGGTGATAAACCAATTTCTTGGTCATCCAAGAAACAACCCACAGTAGCCCTATCATCTACTGAGGCAGAGTACAGAGGGCTAGCCAATGCCACTCAAGAAGCCATATGGTTGAAGCTACTATACTCACAATTGGGTCTATATACAAGGCCACCTATCATATTTGGAGATAACACAAGTTCACTTCACCTAGCAGCTAATCCTGTGTATCATGCTAGGACAAAACACATAGAGGTGCATTACCACTATGTGAGGGAGAAATTACTTAGCAAGGAAATCCAATTATCATATGTGTCCACTAATATTCAATGTGCAGATTTGTTTACAAAATCTTTGGATGGGAGCAAGCTATGCAGGTTTAAATCCATGATAGGATTGCAGGATATCATTGAAGACTAAAGATGAAGACTCAAGCAAGTGTTTGGCTTGAGGGGGAGCTGTTGGTGCAAAACAAGCCTTAACACTTGGCTTTGTCTTGTACCTTGAAGAGCATTGGATATCAACCTTGAAGGTTTCACAAGAGCTTGGAGTAATTCATGAAGACTTCATTTGAAGGAAGACCATAGGAACACATGCCTATGTTTAGTTACATTTTACTTTATGTAAAAAGTCAATATGACTTCTTGTAATCTCACCTACATTCAAAAGTCATGGAAATTAGAAGTTATGAATGGAGAGAATATCTCCATGTGATTAGATGAGAGATTTGAGGGAGCCTATATTTGAATTTGAAATTCAAACTCACTTTAAACTCCTATAAAAGTCAATGTTAAAGTCGCGGGCAGAGAGCTCACTCCCCGAGGCTAATCCAAGCAAATTAGTGAGTGTGTGAGAGCTACTATTGAAGCCTACACCTCTGAGTACCATTGGGCATCACTTTACATGCCAATGGGAATGTACATTTGATAGATTCAATACATATACTCATAGTTCTTAACTCTGTGTTTTCTGAGTCATTCACCTCAAAGTCTGTCAACTTCAACAGGGCATATCTCAAGATCTACGGAACCAAATTTGATGATCCAGGGCTCATTGGAACCAGCTCAAAGCATTCTACAACACTACAAAATTTCAAGTCATTCTATTCAGCCAATTGGGAGAAATCGCTGTCGAAGTGATCACTGGTATATTTCTGTGTTGTTCCTAAAAAATCGGGGGTGTCCCTGATTTTGCTAAAGATCATGCTCAGTGTATAGTTTGTTATTTGGAGTGATTTAACTTGCTAATGGTAGCTTGTTAAGTTAATTTAATACTCCCAGAAGGAATTAAACCAATTGCAAGTGTGCTGGACACACTGAGCTTAGGACTGAGCAGGTGTCAATAGAGGAATAGAAAGTTTTTGGAGTTGTGAAGGTTCAAAATCATCTGTTTTTGATTTGGTCATTACTCAATCATTTTGTAAAGCACATATATAGTTTCTTGGTGTCATTTGGAAGCTCAAGGAGTCTTCTAACCATATCTGAAGAGAAAAGAGGGCAGGTGTGAAGCAGGTCTAGCAGCACCAACTTGATCTTCTGATTGTACCCAGCCATCACATCCAACAGTGTGGTCTCTTTCTTGGACCAAACTTCGATGGGAACTTAAGTTCATGTCAATTTGGCACCCCCTTATTGAGATCAAGAAATCCGTTCTCATGTGGCAAATCTTGCATAAAGGTATCTGGTACAATGCAAGGGCCAACAAAATCTGTGGTGTGCCTCCTTGGTGCAAGCGGTGCCATCGATGCATCGAATACCTTGTTCACCTCTTCTTCGATTGCACCAAGTCCCGTGTTATCTGGCATCAAGTGACACGGATTCTGCGTCTCTCGAACCAAATCAATTGGCAACAGGCGCTGTTGGGTGAGGCGGTTGGCTGCTCTGCTAGGCTGTGGAATGCCATCAGAGGCGAGACTCTTTGGAAAATATGGAGGGAGCGTTGTGCTGTCAACTTTGGCCAAACCCCAAAGGAATGGTCGATTGAGAAATCCTTGTTTCTTCTAGGTAAAAGAATCTCCCGAGACAAGAGATCTCCTCCATTTAGACACCACTGTATTTATCTCCTCGTAGATAACAAGTTGAAACCCAAATGGGTCCCCCATGAAGGAGATGATAGTTTTGTACACCTCATTTGTAATGCCCTCTAGCTTACCGAACTCGTCCCCTGCTTTGTGGGATTTGGGAGGTCCCAAGGGCACTAGTCCCATTCACCTGTAACTTTTCTTCATTATTTTAATTAAAGTCCGGGAGATTAAGCCATAGTCGAACTTCCTTTAAAAAAAAAAAAAAAAAACTTCCTGGCATCATCCCGCTCATCCTCCGCAGCTGGTATGGCCGCCCATCGGGAAGGAGGAACAATCTACATTAGGAGATCCAGTGAGCAGCTCCTAACGATCGCTCTCAAAAGCAAGAGCTCCTACGATTTCGAAGAGGCTCAGAGAGCTTCTTTGCGCTCTGTTACAGAGGCCTAACAAACTATACATATGCTATGGCGCTGCAGTTATTTGAAAGGAGTTCCATGTGTATTAGGCTAGAGTTCCATGTGTATATGGCTTGCCGATGTGATGGCGAACCCGTAGTTTGTAATGGTTATTAAAAGTAGTAATGCAAAAGGTTTTGACAATCTTCTGGAACTATACATCAGTGAAGTACATTCAATGCAAGTGTTTTTCGGTTTGCACATTTACATTCTAGTGTTAAATGGTTTTCACAATTATATGTATGCTAGTGGTATATGGTTGTGATAGTGCTAGAGGACAAAGGAGAATAAGAAAGTGTGACTTCCTGTGGTCTACCTACCGATGTGATGGTGAACCCGTAGTTTGTAATGCAAAAGGTTTTGACAATCTTCTGGAACTATACATCAGTGAAGTACATTAAATGCACATTTACATTCTAGTGTTAAATGGTTTGGACATTTACATTCTAGTGTTAAATGGTTGTGATAATCGTGAGGTGCATAATACTTCTGAAAGAATATCGCCCTACAAAAGCAGTAAACAAGTCACATATATGAATTCCACAGCCAGAATTGAATTCCACAGCCAGACTCTCGTGTATCCTTCTATCATGTAACTAGACTAGCTTCTCATAGGTTATCATGTGATCATAAGTATCGCAAAGCTAAGAAACCCTTAAGTAACTTGACTAGGTATATTTCTAGATCCATTATCTAGTTGCCATCCAAAAATTGCTCTCTTTCTCAAGACCTGTGCTCTTAATCATAGATGTAATTTCATCCATGAAATTGCTCTCTTTCTCAAGATCTGTGCTCTTAATCATAGATGTAATTTCATTTCCATGGATGTTTTTTTTATTGATTCATATCAACATTTGTTGATGATCTTGTGAACCCCCCAAATATGATACCTCATTCTTCCTTCCAAATTTGGCTTCCATATTTGGTCATCTACATATATATTCCATTGTCTCCATAATTGTGCCAATTATATATTCCATTGGCTCTATAATTCTGCTAAGAGACTCTCTTTGAAGGAACTTTACCTTCACTAACATAAAGATGAGTATATCCATATCTCTTCCAAAAGTTCATGAACTCTCCAAAGCTGGAGATATTCCTATAGAGATATAGAAACTTCGATTATGTAGCTATGATCCTATACTTTCTTTTGATCAATACCAATCTTTAGAAAATTCATGACCATCAATCAAATGATCTTTCTTCATTCCATGTGTTCAAGCAGATGCTTCCAAAAAATGAGTTCTAAGCATAAGAGATATAGGAAACAAAAACCAAAGCCATGTCTACGAATGCTTTTGAAGTCATTAAAAACTCCACAAATGGACACTCAAAAACCATTGTGCATATCTTCTCAAACCCATAATCTATATTCAAGGCCCATTGTGATCATAGTTGTTTGTTCTTGGTATGTGTTTAATGTTTATGATGGAAATATGTTTTCATTTTGCTAATCATGAGGTGCATGATAAGAAGACGATCTCCCTAAAATGTCTAGATTGAGTTCTTCTATGATCTATCATAGTAGTAGACTCTCGTGTATCCTTCTATCATGTAACTAGACTAGCTTCTCATAGGTTATCATGTGATCATAAGTGTTGCAAAGCTAACCAGCCTAGGTATATTTCTAGATTCATTATCTGGTTGGCATCCTAAAATTTCTCTCTTAAATGACCTATGCTCTTAATCATAGATCTAATTTCATTTCCATGGATATTTTTTTTATTGATTCATATCAGCATTTGTTGATGATCTTGTGAGCCCCCCTAATATGATACCTCATTCCTCCTTCCAAATGTGGCTTCCATATTTGATCATTTACATATATATTCCATCAGCTCTATAATTGTGCAAATATATATTCCATTGGCTCTATAATTGTGCTAAGAGACTCTTTTTGAAGGCACCTTATCTTCACTAACATAAAGACGAGTATATCCACATCTCTTTGAAAAGTTCATGAACTCTCCAAAATTGGAGACACTCCTATAGAGATATACAGACTTCGATTATGTAGCTATGATCTATACTTTCTTTTGTTCCATACCAATCTTTCAAGAAAATTCATGACCATCAATCAAATGATTTTGTTTCATTCCATGTGTTCCAACACATGCTTCCAAAAATGACTTCTAAGAATAAGAAATATAGGAAACAAAAGCCAAAGCTATGTCTATGAATGCTTTTGAAGTTATTAAAAACTCCACAAATGCTTAGAAGGGCACTCAACAACCATTGTGCATGTCTTCTCAAACCCATAAGCTATTTTCAAGTCCCATTGTGATCATAATTGTTTGTTCTTGGTATGTGTTAAATGCTTATGTTGGAAATATATTCTCAATGACTCTTACGATTTTGATTGATGCTCTTTGCATTTTATTTATCTTTTAATTCAACAATGATATCTATAAATCTTTAATTGATAAAATTTAACTAGGTTGAATCCTCTGAAAGGGAGTGCATATGAACTCCCTCCTATTTTTAGAAGGAAATATTTAAGGGAATTATGTCCAGATAGAGAGATAGATAGATAGACAGATAGATAGATAGACAGATAGATAGATAGACAGATAGATAGATAGACACATAGATAGGTAGACAGATAGATAAGTGGACAGATAGATAGGTAGACAGATAGATAGGTAGACAGATAGATAGATAGACAGATAGATAGATAGATAAATAGATAGATAGATAGATAGATACATACATACATAGATAGATAGATAGATAGATAGATAGATAGATAGATAGATAGATAGATAGATAGATAGATAGATAGATAGATAGATAGATAGATAGATAGATAGATAGATAGATAGATAGATAGACAGATAGATAGATAGATAGAAAGATAGATAGATAGATAGATAGATAGATAGATAGATAGATAGATAGATAGATAGATAGATAGATAGATAGATAGATAGATAGATAGATAGAAAGATAGAAAGACAGATAGATAGACAGACAGATAGATAGATAGACAGATAGATAGATAGACAAATAGACAGACAGATAGATAGACAGACAGATAGATAGATAGACAGATAGACAGATAGACAGATAGACAAATAGATAGATAGATAGATAGATAGATAGATAGATAGATAGATAGATAGATAGATAGATAGATAGATAGATAGATAGATAGATAGATAGATAGATAGATAGATAGATAGATAGATGTTGGATGTGATGGCTGGGTACAATCAGAAGATCAAGGTGGTGCTGCTAGACCTGCTTCACACCTGCCCTTTCTTTTCTTCAGAAATGATTAGAAGACTCCTTGAGCTTCCAAATGACACCAAGAAACTATATATGTGCTTTACAAAGTGATTGAGTAATGATCAAATCAAAACAGATAAGTTTGAATCTTCATAAGTCCAAAAAACTTGCTATTTTTGTAATGACACCTGCTCAGTCCTAAGCTCAGTGTGTCCAGCACACTTGCAATTGGTCTAATTCCTTCTGGGAGTATTAAATTGACTTAACAAGCTAACATTAGCAAGTTAAATCACTCCAAATGACAAACTATACACTGAGCATGATGTTTAGCAAAATTAGGAACACCCCCGACTTTTCAGGAAACACACAGAAATATACCAGTGACTGCTTCGATTGAGATTTCTCCCAATTGGCTGAATAGATTGACTTGAAACTTTGTAAGGTTGTAGAATGCTTTGAGCTGATTCCAATGAGCCCTGGATCATCAAATTTGGTTCAGTAGATCTTGAGATATGCTTCTTGGAAGTTGACAGAGTTGGAGGTAGTCACTCAGAGAAAACACAGAGTAAAAACTATGAGTATATGTATTGATACTATCAAATGTACATTCCCATTGGTATGTAGAATGATGCCCAATGGTACTCAGAGGTGTAGGCTAGGTAGTAGCACTCACACACTCACAAATATGCTTGGATTAGCCTCGGGAAGAGTGTCATACATCCCGCGACTTTTTACATTAGCTTTTATAGATGTTTTGAAGGAATTTGAATTTCAAAATTCAAATGTAGGCTCCCTCAAATCTCTCAACTAATCACATGGAGATATTCTCTCCATTCATACCTTTCAAATTCCACGACTCTTGAAGGTAGGTACAATTACAAGAAGTGAGTTAAGTCATATTGACTTTTACATTGGATAAAAGATAATAAAACATATGCATGTGTACCTATGGTCTTCCTTCAAATGAGTTACTCCAAGTACTTTTGTAACACCTTCAAGATAGGTATCCAATGCTTCTTCAAGGTACAAGACAAGGCCAAGTGTTAAGGCTTGTTTTGCACCAACAGCTCCCCCTCAAGCCAAACACTTGCTTGAGTCTTCATCTTTAGTCTTCAATGATATCCTGTAATCCAATCATGGATTTAAACCTGCATAGCTTGCTCCCATCCAAAGCTTTTGTAAGCAAATCTGCACATTGAATATTAGTGGACACATATGATAATTGGATTTCCTTGCTAAGTAGTTTCTCCCTCACATAGTGGTAATGCACCTCTATGTGTTTTGTCCTAGCATGATACACAGGATTAGCAGCTAGATGGAGTGAACTTGTGTTATCACCAAATATGATAGGTGGCCTTGTATATAGGCCCAATTCTGAATAGAGTAACTTCAACCATATTGATTCTTGAGTGGCATTTGCTAGCCCTCTGTACTCTGCCTCAGTAGATGATAGAGCCACTGTGGGTTGTTTCTTGGATGACCAAGAAATAGGTTTATCACCTGCAAAGCATATGTAACCAGATGTACTCCTCCTGTCATCCTTGCAACCTGCCCAATCTGCATCTGAGTATACCTTGATATCAATGTCTGATGAATATGGATAATACAAACCATGATTTTGTGTTCCCTTTAGGTACTTTACTATCTTCTTGGCTGCCTCCAAATGTGGTATTCTTGGCTTATGCATAAATTGGCTAAGTACACTAACACCATATGAGATATCAATCCTTGTTAAGGTAGCATAATTAAGACTACCTACCAAACTTTGGTAACCTGTAATATCTTTGAGTTCTTCTCCTTCATGTGCACTGAGTTTGTGGTTGACCTCCATAGGAATGTTTGAGACTTTAGCTTCCTGCAAATTAAACTTCTTGACCATGTCCTGAATGTACTTCTTCTGAGTAATGAATATACCTGAATTTGTGTAAACCAATTCAAGCCCTAGGAAGTACTTCAATAATCCAAGATCATTGATCTTGAATTCCTTCATCATTTGACCTTTGATGTGTCTAATTCCTTGAACATCATTTCCTGTAATAATGATGTCATCAACATAGACACACAAGTATATTACCTCTGAATTGTTCTTCTTTATAAACAATGAAGTATCTGCTTTACTCATCACAAATCCTTGATCCAAGAGATAGGTTGTCAACCTATAGTTCCATGCTCTAGGTGCCTGCTTCAATCCATACAGAGCTTTCTTCAATTTGCAAACATGATTTACCTTATTGGGATCTTCATAGCCAGGTGGTTGTGACATGTAAACCTCTTCAGATATCCATCCATTCAAGAATGCATTCTTTACATCCAATTGGTACATGTTCCAATTTTTGGATGCAGCTACACTCACCATAATTCTGATAGTTGGCATCTTTGCCACAGGAGAAAATGTCTCCTCATAATCAATGCCTTGGGTTTGTGCAAAACCCTTGGCCACCAACCTAGCTTTGTACCTGCTTATTGAACCATCTGAGTTCCTTTTGAGTTTGTAGATCCATCTGGATCCTATGACCTTCATGAAGTCCTTCTTGGGTACCAAGTCCCAAGTATCACTCTCCTTGAGAGCCTCCATTTCTTCATCCATTGCTTCCTTCCATTCTGGTTTAGTAATGGCTTCCTCAAATGTACCTGGTTCTTCACTTAAGATGTCCTTTGCAAGATATACAGAGTGCTTGGTCACAAGTGAAGTATCATAACCATACCTAATAGGTTTCTTCTTTTCCCTTGAAGATCTCCTCATAGCTTGAGTTGAGGATTCTGGATTGTCTTCAAGTTGCTTCATCTTCATCTTCCCTTTTGATCTCCAAGCTTTGAATTCTTCAATGTTGATGGTGTCTTCATCATCTGAACTTGTATCCTCATTCTGAGTTGGTTCTTGCCTGACAAGCTTTGGAAAGTCTTCTTCCATATCATAAGGTAGGCTCACTTTCCTGCACTCATTATCATACCATGAATCATTTTCATCAAAGATGACATCTCTGCTTACCTTGAAGCCTTTGTTTGAGGGGTTATAGAACCTGTATCCTTTCTGATTCAAATCATAACCAATAAAGATACACTTCTCAGCCTTAGGGTCTAGCTTTCCCCTTACCTGTGAGGGAATATGCACATATGCAACACACCCAAAGATCTTGCAATGATCCAGAGATGGTCTCTTACCATGCCAAGCCTCATAGGGTGTCATTCCATCAAGTGTCTTTGATGGCAACCTGTTGATCAAGTATGTGGCAGTAGATACACTCTCTGCCCAAAGATAATTTGGTAGTTTCTTTTCATTAAGCATAGACCTAGCTGTCTCCACAATGAGTCTATTTTTTCTTTCAGCTACCCCATTTTGTTCTGGTGAGTACCTTGTGGTAATCTCCCTCTTGATGCCTCTTTCCTGCAAGAAGTCTTCAAAATCATTGGAGAAGTATTCTCCACCACCATCAGACCTTAATCTCTTCAAATGTCTACCTGTTTGATTCTCTACTAATGCAAGATACCTTTTGAAGCAATTAAATACTTCATCTTTATGTTTCATGAAGTACAAGACAGTCCATCTGCTATAATCATCTATAAAAGATACATAGTACCTTGATCCAGATATGGATGGCTCCTTGCTTGGTCCCCAAACATCTGTATGCACCAATTCCAAGTAGTCTTCATGCATAAATCCTTTCTTGGTATATGGCAACCTGTGTGACTTACCAAATTGACAAGCCCCACACTTGTATATCATGTGTTGCTTGGATACATTAGGTATCCCAAGCACACATTGATCTCTGCTCATCTGCTTTATGGTTCTCTCTCCAATGTGACCCAATCTCTTGTGCCACATCTCCAATTCTGATAGGGTTTGGTCCCTATAGTTGTACAAGGCAATACTTTTAGTATCCTCAAGTTCAAAGGTAAATAGTCTACCTGACTTCTCTCCCTTGGCTATCCTTCTGAATCCATGTCTTGGATCCTCCACATATGCACCATGTTGAGTGAACCTGACCTGTAGGCCTTTTTCAACAATCTGACCTACACTCATCAGATTCTTGGTGATTGTTGGGACATACAATACTCTGCTTAGCAAATTCTGATTACCATCACTTGTTTTGACATTACCTACTTTAACCACTGAGTGTTTAGTGTCATCACCTGTCTGCACTTGGTGCTTGCCTTTAGGTTCTTCCAAATCAGAGAGTAGGGCAACATTCCCAGCTACATGGTTAGAGCACCCTGAGTCAATATAGAACAAATGATCATCATTGATACGTGATTTAGATGTCATGTTCATAATCAACAAGGAATCATCTTGATCCTCTGCATAATTGTTGTAATCCTTTCTGTTCCTGTATCCTCCTTGATAATTGCCATTATGATTGTAATTATTGTTGTAGTTATTGTTGTAATTATTGTTGTAGCCATGGTAGCCTTGAGATTGATTGAATCTGCCTCTGCCTTGGGAGTATCCTCCTCTTTGGTGACCTCTTCCTCTTTGATTCTTGTAGTTCTTGTAGCATTCATCTGTAGTATGGTTAGACAAGCCACAAATATTGCATGGAGATTGATTATAGGGTCTCCCCCTACCTGACTTACCTCCTCTGCCCCTACCTCTAGATGATCTACCTCTCCCTGCATAGTTTGCTTGGGAGGTGGATCCTTCATCATCAACCTTCTTGCTTTTACCCTTATCTTTAGACTTCTTATCTGTATATAGGGCAGAGGGATTGTTACCTTTTGATTGCTCTCCATTCTTTGTGATCTTGGCTTCATGTGTAAAGAGTTGTCCAATCAGAGTGGTTAGATCAGGTGCTTGGATGTCCATGTACAAGTCCATTGCAGTGGTAAAGCTCTCCCACTTGTCATCTGCTTTGAGTCCATTGATCACTTGTCTAACAATTTGCTCTTCTTCAATCTCTTCTCCAACACTTGCAAGTTGATCTGCTATATCCTTGACCTTGGTGACAAAATCTGAAACACATTGTTTTGATTGTTTCCTAAGAGTTGTAAACTCAATCCATAGCTGATTCTTTCTGGCCCTTGTGCTTGATGAGAAGTATGTTGACAAGGTCTCCCAAGTTTCTTGGGAAGTCTTACAGTTCCTAACATGAGGTAGAAGGAAATCAGAGATAGAGTTTAGAAGATATGACCTTGCTAAGGCATCTTTAGCACACCATTGATTAAGTCTCTCATGCTCATCCTTTGTAGGTAGGCCTCTGGTTTTGAATGAAGGCAACTCCTCATCTCCTGATATGTATCCATACAAGCTTCTCCCTTGTAGATAAGTCTTCATTCTTAATGATCATGCCTGGTAATTATTCCTATCCAATTTGTCAATAAAGGAAGGGAAACCATCACCCATGATTACCTTGTTTGCTCTGATACCACTGTTGGATGTGATGGCTGGGTACAATCAGAAGATCAAGGTGGTGCTGCTAGACCTGCTTCACACCTGCCCTTTCTTTTCTTCAGAAATGATTAGAAGACTCCTTGAGCTTCCAAATGACACCAAGAAACTATATATGTGCTTTACAAAGTGATTGAGTAATGATCAAATCAAAACAGATAAGTTTGAATCTTCATAAGTCCAAAAAACTTGCTATTTTTGTAATGACACCTGCTCAGTCCTAAGCTCAGTGTGTCCAGCACACTTGCAATTGGTCTAATTCCTTCTGGGAGTATTAAATTGACTTAACAAGCTAACATTAGCAAGTTAAATCACTCCAAATGACAAACTATACACTGAGCATGATGTTTAGCAAAATTAGGAACACCCCCGACTTTTCAGGAAACACACAGAAATATACCAGTGACTGCTTCGATTGAGATTTCTCCCAATTGGCTGAATAGATTGACTTGAAACTTTGTAAGGTTGTAGAATGCTTTGAGCTGATTCCAATGAGCCCTGGATCATCAAATTTGGTTCAGTAGATCTTGAGATATGCTTCTTGGAAGTTGACAGCGTTGGAGGTAGTCACTCAGAGAAAACACAGAGTAAAAACTATGAGTATATGTATTGATACTATCAAATGTACATTCCCATTGGTATGTAGAATGATGCCCAATGGTACTCAGAGGTGTAGGCTAGGTAGTAGCACTCACACACTCACAAATATGCTTGGATTAGCCTCGGGAAGAGTGTCATACATCCCGCGACTTTTTACATTAGCTTTTATAGATGTTTTGAAGGAATTTGAATTTCAAAATTCAAATGTAGGCTCCCTCAAATCTCTCAACTAATCACATGGAGATATTCTCTCCATTCATACCTTTCAAATTCCACGACTCTTGAAGGTAGGTACAATTACAAGAAGTGAGTTAAGTCATATTGACTTTTACATTGGATAAAAGATAATAAAACATATGCATGTGTACCTATGGTCTTCCTTCAAATGAGTTACTCCAAGTACTTTTGTAAC
>CM035426.1:18442163-18452163 GCA_020310875.1 Ceratopteris richardii | reverse complement strand
AGACAAAAGTATAAGTGATCTATGTCTTTACTAATGTACATATGTGTACATATCATTCATCCTGTGAATGTAACCACCTTCTTTGCTTCAAGACTTGATCTTATCTCCATCTTTTTGTCTTCCAAACTTCAATTGGTGATTGATCTGCACCAACAACTCCCCCTCAATCATCAATTGAGGATTCTCTTATCTTCTTTATGCCTGCCATGTCTTTGAACTTCTGTAACTTTGGTCCATCTAAACTTTTTGTAAGCATATCAGCTATCTGATCTTTTGTTGAAGTATGTATAACTTCAATTTCCTTATCCATCACCTTCTCTCTTAGAAAGTGATACTGTATCTCAATGTGTTTGGTCCTGGCATGAAAAACAGGATTAGCAGCTAGATATAATGAACTCATGTTATCACCATAAATGATAGGTATGCTCTGTATAGTATCAAAACTCTTCATGAGAGTCTTAAGCCAAATCACTTCTTTTGTAGCTTCAACCATGCCTTTGTACTCTGCTTCTGTAGATGACAAAGCAACTGTATGTTGCTTCTTTGAGCACCAAGAGATTAACTTATCTCCCACATAACACATGTATCCATAAGTTGACCTTCTATCATCTGGATTACCTGCCCAATCTGCATCACTATAGATCTTGATATTTGTATCGGATGTAAAAACATAATACAAACCTTCTTTGAGTGTACCCTTAATGTACCTCAACACTCTTTGACCTGCAATCCAATGCTCTTTCCTAGGACAATGCATAAATTGAGACAACACCCCAACTGCATATGATAAATCAGGCCTAGTTAATGTAGCATAGATAAGTCTACCAACCAAACTCTGATATTGCTTCATGTCCTTGAACTCTTCACCTCCAAATCTGCTTAATTTGTGATTCACCTCCATTGGAGTAGGTGCTACTCTGCAATCATTCATTTTAAACTTGGTTAACAAGTTCTTCAAATACCTCTCTTGAGTCACATACACTCCATGTTGACTGTATGAAATCTCCATGCCCAAGAAGTATGACAAATTTCCCAAGTCACTGATTTTGAACTCTTTCTCCATTTGCTTCTTTAGGCTTTGTATGCCTTTCATATCTGTACCTGTAAGAATTATATCATCAACATATATACATATGTAAATGAACCCATCATCACTTGCTTTAACAAGCAAGCTACTATCTGCTTTAGATACTTGAAATCCAAGTTCTTTTAGGAACTTTACAAGCCTATAGTTCCATGCCCTTGGGGCCTGCTTCAAGCCATATAAAGCTCTCTTGGGCTTACACACATGAGCTGGATATCTTCCATCTTTGAATCCTTGAGGTTGCTCCATGAAAACATCATCTGAAATATAACCATTCAAAAAAGCATTCTTCACATCTAATTGACACAATTTCCAACCTTTGCATGCAGTAATTGCTATGAGTGTTCTGATGGTTGTCATTTTCGCCACTGGACTATAAGTCTCATCATAGTCAATAGCATATGTCTGAGCAAACCCTTTTACAACAAGTCTAGCTTTGTACCTAGACACACTTCCATCTGCAAATCTCTTTGTCTTATAGACCCATTTGCATCCAATGATCTTCTAGCTATTTGGCTTTGGAACCAAATCCCATGTTTGATTCTCCATCAATGCATCATAATCTTCTTGCATAGCTTTTTCCCAAATCTCTTTACCTTTTGCCTCTTCATATGTAGAAGGGTCTTCATCTGCTTTAATCATGTAAGCATAATCCTTAGTAGTCAAGAATGAAGTATCATAGCTATACCTTGTAGGTTGCCATTTGTTCCTTGTAGACCTCCTAAGTTCTCCACTTCTTGAGGTTTCTGGTTCTTCACATTCAGGATCAAATCTTGGTGTCTCTTCCACTTCAACCTGCACTTCATGATTCTCTTGTTCATCAAATATCTGAACCTTTGATTTACCTTTCCTTTGGATCACAATTTCTTCATCATCTGTATTAATATTGATAGTACCTGCATACCAAGTACCTTGCTCATCAAATGTAACATCTTTTGATACAAGAAAATGTTTTGTGGATGGATTCCACAACCTGTATCCCATTTGTTTATCATCATAACCAATAAATACATATTTTTCAGCTTTAGGTTCCAATTTGTGCCTTAATTGTGATGGCACATATGCATATGCCAAACATCCAAATACTTTGCAATGGTCTAGTGTAGGTCTCTTACCCCACCATGCCTCATAAGGTGTCATACCCTGCAAGGCTTTACATGGTAGCGTATTAACCAAATAAGTAGCTGTATTTACAGCCTCAGCCCACAAATAATTTGGGCAATTTTTCTCCTTCATCATGGATCTTGCAAACTCAACAAGAGTCCTATTCCTCCTTTCTGCTACACCATTGTTAGATGTGATGGCTGGGTACAATCAGAAGATCAAGATGGTGCTGCTAGACCTGCTTCACACCTGCCCTCTTTTCTCTTCAGATATGGTTAGGAGACTCCTTGAGCTTCCAAATGACACCAAAAAACTATATATGTGCTTTACAAAATGATTGAGTAATGACCAAATCAAAACAGATGATTTTGAACCTTCACAACTCCAAAAACTTTCTATTCCTGTATTGACACCTGCTCAGTCCTAAGCTCAGTGTGTCCAGCACACTTGCAATTGGTTTAATTCCTTCTGGGAGTATTAAATTAACTTAACAAGCTACCATTAGCAAGTTAAATTACTCCAAATAACAAACTATACACTGAGCATGATCTTTAGCAAAATCAGGGACACCCCGGACTTTTCAGGAACAACACAGAAATATACCAGTGATTACTTCGACAGCGATTTCTCCCGATTGGCTGAATATAATGACTTGACATTTTGTAGTGTTGTAGAATGCTTTGAGCTGGTTCCAATGAGCCCTGAATCATCAAATTTGGTTCAGTAGATCTTGAGATATGCCCTGTTGAAGTTGACAGACTTTGAGGTGAATGACTCAGAGAACACAGAGTTAAGAACTATGAGTATATGTATTGAAACTATCAAATGTACATTCCCATTGGCATGTAGAGTGATGCCCAATGGTACTCAGAGGTGTAGGCTAAGTAGTAGCTCTCACACACTCTATGATCTGCTTGGATTAGCCTCGGAAAGAAATGTTACAAACCCGCGACTTTTACATTGTCTTTTATAGGTGTTTTGAAGGAATTTGAATTTCAAAATTCAAATGTAGGCTCCCTCAAATCTCTCAACTAATCACATGGAGATATTCTCTCCATTCATAAATTTCAAATTCCACGACTTTTGAAGGTGGGTGAGATTACAAGAGGTAAGTTAAGTCATATTGACTTTTACATTGAATAAAAGATAATAAAGCATAGGCATGTGTTCCTATGATCTTCCTTCAAGTAAATTAATCCAAGAACTTTTGTAACACCTTCAAGGTTGATATCCAATGCTCTTTAAGGTACAAGACAAAGCCAAGTGTTAAGGCGTTTTTGCACCAACAGCTCCCCCTCAAGCCAAACACTTGCTTGAGTCTTCATCTTTAGTCTTCAATGATATCCTGCAATCCTATCATGGATTTAAACCTGCATAGTTTGCTCCCATCCAAAGCTTTTGTAAGCAAATCTGCACATTGAATATTAGTAGACACATATGATAATTGGATTTCCTTGTTAAGTAGTTTCTCCCTCACATAGTGGTAATGAACCTCTATGTGTTTTGTCCTAGCATGATAAACTGGGTTAGCAGCTAGGTGAAGTGAACTTGTGTTATCACCAAATATGATTGGTGGCCTTGTGTATAGGCCCAATTCTGAATAGAGTAACTTCAACCATATGGCTTCTTGAGTGGCATTGGATAGCCCTCTGTACTCTGCCTCAGTAGATGATAGAGCTACTGTGGGTTGTTTCTTGGATGACCAAGAAATTGGTTTATCACCTGCAAAGCATATGTAACCAGATGTACTCCTCCTGTCATCCTTACAACCTGCCCAATCTGCATCTGAGTATACTTTGATATCAATGTCTGATGAATATGGATAATACAAACCATGATTTTGTGTTCCCTTTAGGTACTTTACTATCTTCTTGGCTGCCTCCAAATGTGGTACTCTTGGCTTATGCATAAATTGGCTAAGTACACTAACACCATATGAGATATCAATCCTAGTTAAGGTAGCATAATTAAGACTACCTACCAAACTTTGGTAACCTGTAATATCCTTGAGTTCTTCTCCTTCATGTGCACTGAGTTTGTGGTTGACCTCCATAGGAATGTTTGAGACTTTAGCTTCCTGCAAGTTAAACTTCTTGACCATGTCCTGAATGTACTTCTTCTGAGTAATGAATATACCTGAATTTGTGTAGACCAATTCAAGCCCTAGGAAGTACTTCAATAATCCAAGATCATTGATCTTGAATTCCTTCATCATTTGACTTTTGATGTGTCTAATTCCTTGAACATCATTTCCTGTAATAATGATGTCATCAACATAGACACACAAGTATATTACCTCTGAATTGTTCTTCTTTATAAACAATGAAGTATCTGCTTTACTCATCACAAATCCTTGATCCAAGAGATAGGTTGTTAACCTATAGTTCCATGCTCTAGGTGCCTGCTTCAATCCATACAGAGCCTTCTTCAATTTACACACATGATTTACCTTATTGGGATCCTCATAGCCAGGTGGTTGTGACATGTAGACCTCTTCAGATATCCATCCATTCAAGAATGCATTCTTTACATCCAATTGGTACATGTTCCAATTCTTGGATGCAGCTACACTCACCATAATTCTGATAGTTGGCATCTTTGCCACAGGAGAAAAAGTCTCCTCATAATCAATGCCTTGGGTTTGTGCAAAACCCTTGGCTACCAACCTAGCTTTGTACCTGCTTATTGTACCATCTGAGTTTCTTTTGAGTTTGTAGATCCATCTGGATCCTATCACCTTCATGGAGTCCTTCTTGGGTACCAAGTCCCAAGTATCACTCTCCTTGAGAGCCTCCATTTCTTCATCCATTGCTTCCTTCCATTCTGGTTTAGTAATAGCTTCTTCAAATGTACCTGGTTCTTCATTCAAGATATCCTTTGCAAGATATACAGAGTGCTTGGTTACAAGTGAAGTATCATACCCATACCTAATAGGTTTCTTCTTTTCCCTTGAAGATCTCCTCATAGCTTGAGTTGAGGATTCTGGATTGTCTTCAAGTTGCTTCATCTTCATCTTCCCTTTGGATTTCCAAGCTTTGAATTCTTCAATGTTGATGGTGTCTTCATCATCTGAACTTGTGTCCTCATTCTGAGTTGGTTCTTGCCTGACAAGCTTTGGAAAGTCTTCTTCCATATCATAAGGTAGGCTAACTTTCCTGCACTCATTATCATACCATGAATCATTTTCATCAAAGATGACATCTCTGCTTACCTTAAAGCTTTTATTTGAGGGGTTATAGAACCTGTATCCTTTCTGATTCAAATCATAACCAATAAAGATACACTTTTCAGCCTTAGGATCTAGCTTTCCCCTTACCTGTGAGGGAATATGCACATATGCAACACACCCAAAGATCTTGCAATGATCCAGAGATGGTCTCTTACCATGCCAAGCCTCATAGGGTGTCATTCCATCAAGTGTCTTTGATGGCAACCTGTTGATTAAGTATGTGGCAGTAGATACACTCTCTGCCCAAAGATAATTTGGTAATTTTTTCTCATTAAGCATAGACCTAGCTGTCTCCACAATGAGTCTATTCCTTCTTTCAGCTACCCCATTTTGTTCAGGTGAGTACCTTGTGGTAATCTCCCTCTTGATGCCTCTTTCCTGCAAGAAGTCTTCAAAGTCATTGGAGAAGTATTCTCCACCACCATCAGACCTTAATCTCTTCAAATGTCTACCTGTTTGATTCTCTACTAATGCAAGATACCTTTTGAAACAATTAAATACTTCATCTTTATGTTTCATGAAGTACAAAACAGTCCATCTGCTATAATCATCTATAAAAGATACATAGTACCTTGATCCAGATATGGATGGCTCCTTGCTTGGTCCCCAAACATCTGTATGCACCAATTCCAAGTAGTCTTCATGCATAAAACCTTTTTTGGTGTATGGCAACCTGTGTGACTTACCAAATTGACAAGCCCCACACTTGTATATCATGTGTTGCTTGGATACATTAGGTATCCCAAGCACACATTGATCCCTACTCATCTGTTTTATGGTCCTCTCTCCAATGTGACCTAATCTCTTGTGCCACATCTCCAATTCTGATAGGGTTTGGTCCTTATAGTTGTACAAGGCAATATTCTTAGTATCCTCAAGTTCAAAGGTAAATAATCTACCTGATTTCTCTCCCTTGGCTATCCTTCTGAATCCATGTCTTGGATCCTCCACATATGCACCATGTTGAGTGAACCTGACCTGTAGACCTTTTTCAACAATCTGACCTACACTCATCAGATTCTTGGTGATTGTTGGAACATACAATACTCTGCTTAGCAAATTCTGATTACCATCACTTGTTTTGACATTACCTACTTTAACCACTGAATGTTTAGTGTCATCACCTGTCTGCACTTGGTGCTTGCCTTTAGGTTCTTCCAAATCAGAGAGTAAGGCAACATTTCCAGCTACATGGTTAGAGCAACCTGAATCAATATAGAACAAATGATCATCATTGATACCTGATTTAGATGTCATGTTCATAATCAACAAGGAATCATCTTGATCCTCTGCATAATTGTTGTAATCCTTTCTGTTCCTGTATCCTCCTTGATAATTGCCATTGTGATTGTAGTTATTGTTGTAGTTATTGTTGTAATTATTGTTGTAGCCATGGTAGCCTTGAGATTGATTGAATCTACCTCTGCCTTGAGAGTATCCTCCTCTTTGGTGACCTCTTCCTCTTTGATTCTTGTAGTTCTTGTAGCATTCATCTGTAGTATGGTTAGACAAGCCACAAATATTGCATGGAGATTGATTATAGGGTCTCCCCCTACCTGACTTACCTCCTCTGCCCCTACCTCTAGATGATCTACCTTTCCCTGCATAGTTTGCTTGGGAGGTGGATCCTTCTTCATCAACTTTCTTACTTTTACCCTTGTCTTTAGACTTCTTATCTGTATATAGGGCAGAGGGATTGTTACCTTTTGATTGCTCTCCATTCTTTGTGATCTTTGCTTCATGTGTAAAGAGTTGTCCAATCAGAGTTGTTAGATCAGGTGCTTGGATGTCCATGTACAAGTCCATTGCAGTGGTAAAGCTCTCCCACTTGTCATCTGCTTTGAGTCCATTGATCACTTGTCTGACTATTTGCTCTTCTTCAATTTCTTCTCCAACACTTGCAAGTTGATCTGCTATATCTTTGACTTTGGTGACAAAATCTGAAACACATTGTTTTGATTGCTTCCTGAGAGTTGTAAACTCAATCCATAGCTGATTCTTTCTGGCCCTTGTGCTTGATGAGAAGTATGTTGACAAGGTTTCCCAAGTCTCTTGGGAAGTCTTACAGTTCCTAACATGAGGTAGAAGGAAATCAGAGATAGAGTTTAGAAGATATGACCTTGCCAAAGCATCTTTAGCACACCATTGATTAAGTCTCTCATGCTCATCCTTTGTAGGTAGGCCTCTGGTTTTGAATGAGGGCAACTCCTCATCTCCTGATATGTATCCATACAAGCTTCTCCCTTGTAGATAGGTCTTCATTCTTAATGACCATGCCTGGTAGTTATTTCTATCCAATTTGTCAATGAAAGAAGGGAAACCATCACCCATGATTACCTTGTTTTGCTCTGATACCACTGTTAGATGTGATGGCTGGGTACAATCAGAAGATCAAGATGGTGCTGCTAGACCTGCTTCACACCTGCCCTCTTTTCTCTTCAGATATGGTTAGGAGACTCCTTGAGCTTCCAAATGACACCAAAAAACTATATATGTGCTTTACAAAATGATTGAGTAATGACCAAATCAAAACAGATGATTTTGAACCTTCACAACTCCAAAAACTTTCTATTCCTGTATTGACACCTGCTCAGTCCTAAGCTCAGTGTGTCCAGCACACTTGCAATTGGTTTAATTCCTTCTGGGAGTATTAAATTAACTTAACAAGCTACCATTAGCAAGTTAAATTACTCCAAATAACAAACTATACACTGAGCATGATCTTTAGCAAAATCAGGGACACCCCCGACTTTTCAGGAACAACAGAGAAATATACTAGTGATTACTTCGACAGCGATTTCTCCCGATTGGCTGAATAGAATGACTTGACATTTTGTAGTGTTGTAGAATGCTTTGAGCTGGTTCCAATGAGCCCTGGATCATCAAATTTGGTTCAGTAGATCTTGAGATATGCCCTGTTGAAGTTGACAGACTTTGAGGTGAATGACTCAGAGAACACAGAGTTAAGAACTATGAGTATATGTATTGAAACTATCAAATGTACATTCCCATTGGCATGTAGAGTGATGCCCAATGGTACTCAGAGGTGTAGGCTAAGTAGTAGCTCTCACACACTCTATGATCTGCTTGGATTAGCCTCGGAAAGAAATGTTACAAACCCGCGACTTTTACATTGTCTTTTATAGGTGTTTTGAAGGAATTTGAATTTCAAAATTCAAATGTAGGCTCCCTCAAATCTCTCAACTAATCACATGGAGATATTCTCTCCATTCATACCTTTCAAATTCCACGACTTTTGAAGGTGGGTGAGATTACAAGAGGTAAGTTAAGTCATATTGACTTTTACATTGAATAAAAGATAATAAAGCATAGGCATGTGTTCCTATGATCTTCCTTCAAGTAAATTAATCCAAGAACTTTTGTAACACCTTCAAGGTTGATATCCAATGCTCTTTAAGGTACAAGACAAAGCCAAGTGTTAAGGCTTGTTTGCACCAACAACCATTTTGTTGAGGAGAGTACCTGCAAGTAACCTCTCTTTTTATACCTGCATTCCACATGTAATCACTGAACTCATTAGAGAAATACTCTCCCCCTCCATCTGACCTTAGTCTCTTCAACTTATGTCCTGTAATTCTCTCTGCATACACATGATAATGTTTGAATGTATTGAATACTTCTGACTTATCTTTGACCACATAGATAGTGATCCATCTGGTAGCATCATCAACATAAATCACATAATACCTTGAGCCATTGATACTGAAGTCCTTTGATGGTCCCCACACATCTGTGTGTACCAACTCAAGTTTCTCTGAATACATAAACCCATGCTTGGAATAGGGTTGCTTATGAGCCTTACCTAATTGACATGCCTCACATCTGTATGTCATATGTTGACCTGCAACATTAGGCAATCCAAGCACTGAACCATTATTAATCATGTCTTTAATACCTCTTTCATTGAAATGTCCAAGTCTCTTGTGCCAAAGATCTAACTCAGAGATCTTATGTCCTCCATAAGTGAACAAGGCATGACCAACATTACCTTGAATTTTCAATGTGAACAATCTTCCTTCTTTCTTCCCTGAAACAATTTCTTTATACCCATTGCTAGGGTCTTCCACAAACACTCCTTCATTAGTGAACCTTACTTCATAACCTTTTTCCACAATTTGTCCTACACTTATCAAATTCTTAGGAATTGTAGGAACATACAAGACCTTACTCAATAAGGTGCTACCATCCTTGGCTTTCACTGATCCAATTGACTTCACATTGTGCTTTGTGTTGTCACCTGTTTGAACAACATGATTAGATACCTTATTCTCCAAATCAGTCATCAAGGCTATATTACCACTCAGGTGATTGCTACACCTTGAGTCAATGTAGAAGACTCTTTGATCTTCATTCTGCCTTTCACAAGTTGCATTCATTATCAATGTTGAATCTTCCTTCTGATCTGAAGCATAATTGTAGTAGGTATTGTTATATTGTTGACTTTGGAAACCTCTACCTACATTTCTTCCAAAGTAACCCCTACTACCTCTACCTCTGAAATTACCTCTTTGATTTCTGCCACCTCTTCCTCTTGAATTATAGTTCTGATTGTATCCTCCATT
>CM035426.1:18429663-18432163 GCA_020310875.1 Ceratopteris richardii | reverse complement strand
AACATGACATCTAAATCAGGTATCAATGATGATCATTTGTTCTATATTGACTCAGGGTGCTCTAACCATGTAGCTGGGAATGTTGCCCTACTCTCTGATTTGGAAGAACCTAAAGGCAAGCACCAAGTGCAGACAGGTGATGACACTAAACACTCAGTGGTTAAAGTAGGTAATGTCAAAACAAGTGATGGTAATCAGAATTTGCTAAGCAGAGTATTGTATGTCCCAACAATCACCAAGAATCTGATGAGTGTAGGTCAGATTGTTGAAAAAGGTCTACAGGTCAGGTTCACTCAACATGGTGCATATGTGGAGGATCCAAGACATGGATTCAGAAGGATAGCCAAGGGAGAGAAGTCAGGTAGACTATTTACCTTTGAACTTGAGGATACTAAAAGTATTGCCTTGTACAACTATAGGGACCAAACCCTATCAGAATTGGAGATGTGGCACAAGAGATTGGGTCACATTGGAGAGAGAACCATAAAGCAGATGAGCAGAGATCAATGTGTGCTTGGGATACCTAATGTATCCAAGCAACACATGATATACAAGTGTGGGGCTTGTCAATTTGGTAAGTCACACAGGTTGCCATATACCAAGAAAGGATTTATGCATGAAGACTACTTGGAATTGGTGCATACAGATGTTTGGGGACCAAGCAAGGAGCCATCCATATCTGGATCAAGGTACTATGTATCTTTTATAGATGATTATAGCAGATGGACTGTCTTGTACTTCATGAAACATAAAGATGAAGTATTTAATTGCTTCAAAAGGTATCTTGCATTAGTAGAGAATCAAACAGGTAGACATTTGAAGAGATTAAGGTCTGATGGTGGTGGAGAATACTTCTCCAATGATTTTGAAGACTTCTTGCAGGAAAGAGGCATCAAGAGGGAGATTACCACAAGGTACTCACCAGAACAAAATGGGGTAGCTGAAAGAAGAAATAGACTCATTGTGGAGACAGCTAGGTCTATGCTTAATGAAAAGAAACTACCAAATTATCTTTGGGCAGAGAGTGTATCTACTGCCACATACTTGATCAACAGGTTGCCATCAAAGACACTTGATGGAATGACACCCTATGAGGCTTGGCATGGTAAGAGACCATCTCTGGATCATTGCAAGATCTTTGGGTGTGTTGCATATGTGCATATTCCCTCACAGGTAAGGGGAAAGCTAGACCCTAAGGCTGAGAAGTGTATCTTTATTGGTTATGATTTGAATCAGAAAGGATACAGGTTCTATAACCCCTCAAACAAAGGCTTCAAGGTAAGTAGAGATGTCATCTTTGATGAAAATGATTCATGGTATGATAATGAGTGCAGGAAAGTGAGCCTACCTTATGATATGGAAGAAGACTTTCCAAAGCTTGTCAGGCAAGAACCAACTCAGAATGAGGATACAAGTTCAGATGATGAAGACACCATCAACATTGAAGAATTCAAAGCTTGGAAATCAAAAGGGAAGATGAAGATGAAGCAACTTGAAGACAATCCAGAATCCTCAACTCAAGCTATGAGGAGATCTTCAAGGGAAAAGAAGAAACCTATTAGGTATGGTTATGATACTTCACTTGTGACCAAGCACTCTGTATATCTTGCAAAGGACATCTTAAGTGAAGAACCAGGTACATTTGAGGAAGCCATTACTAAACCAGAATGGAAGGAAGCAATGGATGAAGAAATGGAGGCTCTCAAGGAGAGTGATACTTGGGACTTGGTACCCAAGAAGGACTTCATGAAGGTCATAGGATCCAGATGGATCTACAAACTCAAAAGGAACTCAGATGGTTCAATAAGCAGGTACAAAGCTAGGTTGGTGGCCAAGGGTTTTGCACAAACCCAAGGCATTGATTATGAGGAGACATTTTCTCCTGTGGCAAAGATGCCAACTATCAGAATTATGGTGAGTGTAGCTGCATCCAAAAATTGGAACATGTACCAATTGGATGTAAAGAATGCATTCTTGAATGGATGGATATCTGAAGAGGTTTACATGTCACAACCACCTGGCTATGAAGATCCCAATAAGGTAAATCATGTTTGCAAATTGAAGAAAGCTCTGTATGGATTGAAGCAGGCACCTAGAGCATGGAACTATAGGTTGACAACCTATCTCTTGGATCAAGGATTTGTGATGAGTAAAGCAGATACTTCATTGTTTATAAAGAAGAACAATTCAGAGGTAATATACTTGTGTGTCTATGTTGATGACATCATTATTACAGGAAATGATGTTCAAGGAATTAGACACATCAAAGGTCAAATGATGAAGGAATTCAAGATCAATGATCTTGGATTATTGAAGTACTTCCTAGGGCTTGAATTGGTTTACACAAATTCAGGTATATTCATTACTCAGAAGAAGTACATTCAGGACATGGTCAAGAAGTTTAATTTGCAGGAAGCTAAAGTCTTAAACATTCCTATGGAGGTCAACCACAAACTCAGTGCACATGAAGGAGAAGAACTCAAAGATATTACAGGTTACC
>CM035426.1:18417163-18422163 GCA_020310875.1 Ceratopteris richardii | reverse complement strand
AATCATCAATTGAGGTTTCTCTTATCTTCTTTATGCCTGCCATGTCTTTGAACTTCTGTAACTTTGGTCCATCTAAACTTTTTGTAAGCATATCAGCTATCTAATCTTTTGTTGAAGTATGTATAACTTCATCTCCTTATCCATCACCTTCTCTCTTAGAAAGTGATACTGTATCTCAATGTGTTTGGTCCTGGCAAGAAAAACAGGATTAGCAGCTAGATATAATGAACTCATGTTATCACCATAAATGATAGGTATGCTCTGTATAGTGTCAAAACTCTTCATGAGAGTCTTAAGCCATATCACTTCTTTTGCAGCTTCAACCATGCCTTTGTACTCTGCTTCTGTAGATGACAAAGCAACTATATGTTGCTTCTTTGAGCACCAAGAGATTAACTTATCTCCCACATAACACATGTATCCATAGGTTGACCTTCTATCATCTGGATTACCTGCCCAATCTGCATCACTATATATTTTGATATTTGTATCTGATGTAAAACCATAATACAAACCCTCTTTGAGTGTTTCCTTAATGTACCTCAACACTCTTTGACCTGCAATCCAATGCTCTTTCCTAGGACAATGCATAAATTGAGACAACACACCAACTGCATATGATAAATCAGGCCTAGTTAATGTAGCATAGATAAGACTACCAACCAAACTCTGATATTGCTTCATGTCCTTGAACTCTTCACCTCCAAATCTGCTTAATTTGTGATTCACCTCCATTGGAGTAGGTGCTACTCTGCAATCATTCATTTTAAACTTGGTTAACAAGTTCTTCAAGTACCTCTCTTGAGTCACATACACTCCATGTTGAGTGTATGAAATTTCCATGCCCAAGAAGTATGACAAATCTCCCAAGTCACTGATTTTGAACTCTTTCTCCATTTGCTTCTTTAGGCTTTGTATGCCTTTCTCATCTGTACCTGTAAGAATTATATCATCAACATATATACATATGTAAATGAACCCATCATCACTTGCTTTAACAAGCAAGCTACTATCTGCTTCTGATACTTGAAATCCAAGTTCCTTTAAGAACTTTACAAGCCTATAGTTCCATGCCCTTGGGGCCTGCTTCAAGCCATATAAAGCTCTCTTGAGCTTACACACATGATCTGGATATCTTCCATCTCTGAATCCTTGAGGTTGCTCGATGAAAACATCATCTGAAATATAACAATTCAAAAAAGCATTCTTCACATCTAATTGACACAATTTCCAACCTTTGCATGCAGCAATTGCTATGAGTGTTCTGATGGTTGTCATCTTTGCCACTGGACTATAAGTCTCATCATAGTCAATACCATATGTCTGAGCGAACCCTTTTACAACAAGTCTAGCTTTGTATCTAGACACACTTCCATCTGCAAATCTCTTTGTCTTATAGACGCATTTGCATCCAATGATCTTCTGGCTATTTGGCTTTGGAACCAAATCCCATGTTTGATTCTCCATCAATGCATCATATTCTTCTTGCATAGCTTTTTCCCAAATCTCTTTAACTTTTGCCTCTCCATATGTAGAAGGGTCTTCATCTACTTTAATCATGTAAGCATAATCCTTAGTAGTCAAGAATGAAGTATCATAGCTATACCTTGTAGGTTGCCATTTGTTCCTTGTAGACCTCCTAAGTTCTCCACTTCTTGAGGTTTCTGGTTCTTCACATTCAAGATCAAATCTTGGTGTTTCTTCCACTTCAACCTGCACTTCATTATTGTCTTGCTCATCAAATATCTGAACCTTTGATTTACCTTTCCTTTGGCTCACAATTTCTTCATCATCTGTATTAATATTGATAGTACCTGCATACCAAGTACCTTGCTCATCAAATGTAACATCTTTTGATACAAGAAAATGTTTTGTGGATGGATTCCACAACCTGTATCCCATCTGCTTATCATCATAACCAATAAACACATATTTTTCAGCTTTAGGTTCCAATTTGTGCCTTAATTGTGATGGCACATATGCATAGGCAAAACATCCAAATACTTTGCAATGGCCTAGTGTAGGTCTCTTACACCACCATGCCTCATATGGTGTCATACCCTGCAAGGCTTTACATGGTAGCCTATTAACCAAATAAGTAGCTGTATTTACAGCCTCAGCCCGCAAATAATTTGGGTAATTTTTCTCCTTCATCATGGACCTTGCAAACTCAACAAGAGTCCTATTCCTCCTTTCTGCTACACCATTGTCTTGAGGAGAGTACCTGCAAGTAACTTCTCTTTTTATACCTGCATTCCACAAGTAATCACTGAACTCATTAGAGAAATACTCTCCCCCTCCATCTGACCTTAGTCTTTTCAATTTATGTCCTGTAATTCTCTCTGCATACACATGATAATGTTTGAATGTATTGAATACTTCTGACTTATCTTTGATCACATAGATAGTGATCCATCTGGTAGCATCATCAACATAAATCACATAATACCTTGAGCCATTGATACTGAAATCTTTTGATGGTCCCCAAACATCTGTATGTACCAACTCAAGTTTCTCTGAATACATAAACCCATGCTTGGAATAGGATTGCTTATGAGCCTTACCTAATTGACATGCCTCATATCTGTATGTCATATGTTGACCTGCAACATTAGGCAATCCAAGCACTGAACCATTATTAATCATGTCTTTAATACCTCTTTCATTGAAATGTCCAAGTCTCTTCTGCCAAAGATCTAACTCAGAGATCTTATGTCCTTCATAAATGAACAAGGCATGACCAACATTACCTTGAATCTTCAATGTGAACAATCTTCCTTCTTTTTTCCCTGAAACAATTTGTTTATACCCATTGCTAGGGTCTTCCACAAACACTCCTTCATTAGTGAACCTTACTTCATAACCTTTTTCCACAATTTGTCCTACACTTATCAAATTCTTAGGAATTGTAGGAACATACAAGTCCTTACTCAATAAGGTGCTACCATCCTTGGCCTTCACTGATCCAATTGACTTCACATTGTGCTTTGTGTTGTCACCTGTTTGAACAACATGATTAGATACCTTATTCTCCAAATCAGTCATCAAGGCTATATTACCACTCAGGTGATTGCTACACCCTGAGTCAATGTAGAAGACTCTTTGATCTTCACTCTGCCTTTCACAAGTTGCATTTATTATCAATGTTGAATCTTCCTTCTGATCTGAAGCATAATTGTAGTAGGTATTGTTATATTGTTGACTTTGGAAACCTCTACCTGCATTTCTTCCAAAGTAACCCCTACTACCTCTACCTCTGAAATTACCTCTTTGATTTCTGCCTCCTCTTCCTCTTGAATTATAGTTCTGATTGTATCCACCATTACTCTGAGTGTTATGCCAACAATCATTAGCTAAATGATTTGTCTTACCACAAATCCAGCAAGCTTTGGATCCATCTTTGTTACTCCTGCCTCTTCCTCTACCTTTGCCACCTCCTCTTCCTCTTAGGAAGTTGGCTTGACTAGTTGTGCCTTCTTCTTCATTTGCTTGTTGCTTTCCTTTATTAGTTTTCTTCTTGTCTTTAGAGTACATTGCATGACCTGCACTCTTGTCAACATCTCCTTTGATATCATTCTCAAAAGTTAGCATATTTCCTAACAATTGATTCAAATCAGGATTGAAATGATCCAATGAAAGTTCTGTGGACAAAATAAAAGGTTTCCACTTCTCATCACCTCTTAGTCCTGTGAGAATTTGACTTACCAATTTATCTTCTTCAATGTCTTCATCCACTACTCCTAATGCATCTGCAATGTCCTTCATCTTTGTCACATAATCAGATATTGATTGTGAAGCCTTCTTCTTGAAAGTGGTAAACTCTGCCCATAGGGATGCCTTCCTTGACTTTGTAGTGTTTTGGAAATGCTCCTCCAAAGCATTCCATATCTCACTTGCACTTTCAAGACCTCTAATGTGAGGTAGCAAGTAGTCATTGACTGCCATATAGATGATACTCCTAGCTTGAGCATCTCTTTTCATCCAATTCTTCAAATCTGATAATGTTAGGAGAGATGGTTGGATGCACTGAGAAGATTGAGTTGGTACTGCTAATCTTGCTTTGCACCAGCCCTCTTTGACTCCAGATATGCTTAGTAGACTCCTTGAGCTTTCAAATGATACCAAAATATGCTATATGTACTTTGGAAATGATTTGAATAATGATTAGATCAAAACAGATGAATTTGCACTTCACTAGACTTGAAAACTTTCTATTTTGATCTTGATACCTGCTCAGTCTTTCACTCAGTATGACCAGCACACTTACAATTGGAAAAATTCCTCTTAGAGTTATTCAATTAGTATAACAAGCTACCATTTGCAAGTGGAATCATTCAAATTGATAAACTATGCACAGAGAAATAACTTTAGCAAGTTTATGGTCACTCCCGACTTTTTAGGAGATGTGCAGACAAATACCAGAGACTGCTTCGAAGGCGATTTCTCGAAAATGGCAGAACCAAACTTCTTCAAACTTTGTATTCTTGTAGAATGCTTTGCGCTGGATGTACCAAGCTTTGAATCACTTGATTTGGTTCAGTAGGCACTCAGATATGCCTCTTGGAAGTTGACAGACTTGGAGAAGATAACTCAGAAAAACATAGAGTTGAAAAGTATGAATGTATCTATTGATTGATGCAATTTTACAATCTCATTAGCATGATAAGCATAGCTAAATGAGGTATTGTGGTGTAGGCTAAGATGTAGCACTCACACACACAGAGATACAATGGTAAAATGCCTCGAGAAATGAGCTGAAGTGAGAATCACACGCACGACTTTTTTTCTTCATCTTTTATAGAGGTTGAGTGATCATTTGAATTTTGATATTCAATTCCAAGGCTCCCTAGAATATCTCCTCTAAAATTAGGGAGATATTCTCTCCATTAAGTCCTCTAAATTTCCACGACTAATCAAGTAGGTGTACTCATACATATGCCAAGTCATTTTAGACTTTTACAAAGGGTAAAGAAGTAAGAACTTATAAGCATAAGTTCACA
>CM035426.1:18394663-18404663 GCA_020310875.1 Ceratopteris richardii | reverse complement strand
GTGGTACTCTTGGTTTATGCATAAATTGGCTAAGTACACTAACACCATATGATATATCAATCCTGGTTAAGGTAGCATAGTTAAGACTACCTACCAAACTTTGGTAACTTGTAATATCCTTGAGTTCTTCTCCTTCATGTGCACTGAGTTTATGGTTGACCTCCATAGGAATGTTTGAGACTTTAGCTTCCTGCAAGTTAAACTTCTTGACCATGTCTTGAATGTACTTCTTCTGAGTAATGAAGATACCTGAATTTGTGTAGACCAATTCAAGTCCGAGGAAGTACTTCAATAATCCAAGATCATTGATCTTGAATTCCTTCATCATTTGACCTTTGCTGTGTCTTATCCCATTCACATCATTACCTGTAATAATGATGTCATCAACATAGACACACAAGTATATTACCTCTGAATTGTTCTTCTTTATAAACAATGAAGTGTCTGCTTTACTCATCACAAATCCTTGATCTAGGAGATAGGTTGTCAACCTGTAATTCCATGCTCTAGGTGCCTGCTTTAATCCATACAGAGCCTTCTTCAATTTACAAACATGATTTACCTTATTGGGGTCCTCATAGCCAGGTGGTTGTGACATGTAGACCTCTTCAGATATCCATCCATTCAAGAATGCATTCTTCACATCCAATTGGTACATGTTCCAATTCTTGGATGCAGCTACACTCACCATAATTCTGATAGTTGGCATCTTTGCCACAGGAGAAAATGTCTCCTCATAATCAATGCCTTGGGTTTGTGCAAAACCCTTGGCTACCAACCTAGCTTTATACCTGTTTATAGTACCATCTGAGTTCCTCTTGAGTTTGTAGATCCATCTGGATCCTATCACTTTCATGGAGTCCTTCTTGGGTACCAAGTCCCAAGTATCACTCTCCTTGAGAGCCTCCATTTCTTCATCCATTGCTTTCTTCCATTCTGGTTTAGTAATTGCTTCTTCAAATGTACCTGGCTCTTCATTCAAGATATCCTTTGCAAGATATACAGAGTGCTTGGTTACAAGTGAAGTATCATACCCATACCTAATTGGTTTCTTTTTTTCTCTTTGAGATCTCCTCATAGCTTGAGCTGAGGATTCTGGATTGTCTTCTAGTTGCTTCATCTTCATTTTCCCTTTGGATTTCCAAGCCTTGGATTCTTCAATGTTGATGGTGTCTTCATCATCTGAGCTTGTGTCCTCCTTCTGAGCTGGTTCTTGCCTGATAAGCTTTGGAAAGTCTTCTTCCATATCATAAGGTAGGCTAACTTTCCTGCACTCATTTTCATACCATGAATCATTTTCATCAAAAATGACATCTCTGCTTACCTTGAAGCCTTTGTTTGAGGGGTTATAGAACCTGTATCCTTTCTGATTCAAATCATAACCAATGAAGATACACTTTTCAGCCTTAGGGTCTAGCTTTCCCCTTACCTGTGAGGGAATATGCACATATGCAACACACCCAAAAATTTTGCAATGATCCAGAGATGGTCTCTTACCATGCCAAGCCTCATAGGGTGTCATTCCATCAAGTGTCTTTGATGGCAACCTGTTGATTAAGTATGTGGCAGTAGATACACTCTCTGCCCAAAGATAATTTGGTAGTTTTTTCTCATTAAGCATAGACCTAGCTGTCTCTACAATGAGTCTATTCCTCCTTTCAGCTACCCCATTTTGTTCAGGTGAGTACCTTGTAGTAATCTCCCTCTTGATGCCTCTTTCTTGCAAGAAATCTTCAAAGTCATTGGAGAAGTATTCTCCACCACCATCTGACCTTAGCCTCTTCAAATGTCTACCTGTTTGATTCTCAACTAATGCAAGATACCTTTTGAAACAATTAAATACTTCATCTTTATGTTTCATGAAGTATAAGACAGTCCACCTGCTATAGTCATCAATAAAGGACACATAGTACCTTGATCCAGATATGGATGGCTCCTTGCTTGGTCCCCAAACATCTGTATGCACCAATTCCAAATAATCTTCATGCATAAAACCTTTCTTGGTATAGGGCAATCTGTGTGACTTACCAAATTGACAAGCCCCACACTTGTATATCATGTGTTGCTTGGATACATTAGGTATCCCAAGCACACATTGATCCCTGCTCATTTGTTTTATGGTCCTCTCTCCAATGTGACCTAATCTCTTGTGCCACATCTCCAATTCTGATAGGGTTTGGTCCTTGTAGTTGTACAAAGCAATATTCTTAGTATCTTCAAGTTCAAAGGTAAACAATCTACCTGATTTCTCTCCCTTGGCTATCCTTCTGAATCCATGTCTTGGATCCTCCACATATGCACCATGTTGAGTGAACCTGACCTGTAGACCTTTTTCAACAATCTGACCTACACTCATCAGATTCTTGGTGATTGTTGGAACATACAACACTCTGCTTAGTAAATTCTGATTACCATCACTTGTTTTGACATTGCCTACTTTAACCACTGAATGTTTAGTGTCATCACCTGTCTGCACTTGGTGCTTGCCTTTGGGTTCTTCCAAATCAGAGAGTAAGGCAACATTCCCAGCTACATGGTTAGAGCAACCTGAATCAATATAGAACAAATGATCATCATTGATACCTGATTTAGATGTCATATTCATAATCAACAAGGAATCATCTTGATCCTCTGCATAATTAATGTAATCCTTTCTGTTCCTGTATCCACCTTGATAATTGCCATTGTGATTGTAGCTATTGTTGTAATTATAGTTGTAGCCATGGTAGCCTTGAGATTGATTGAATCTGCCTCTGCCTTGAGAGTATCCTCCTCTTTGGTGACCTCTTCCTCTTTGGTTCTTGTAGTTTTTGTAGCATTCATCTGTAGTATGGTTAGACAAGCCACAAATATTGCATGGAGATTGATTGTAGGGTCTCCCCCTACCTGACTTACCTCCTCTGCCCCTACCTCTAGATGATCTACCTCTTCCTGCATAGTTTGCTTGGGAGGTAGAGCCTTCTTCATCAACCTTCTTGCTTTTACCCTTGTCTTTAGACTTCTTATCAGTATATAGGGCAGAGGGATTGTTACCTTTTAATTGCTCTCCATTCTTTGTGATCTTTGCTTCATGTGTAAAGAGTTGTCCAATCAGAGTTGTTAGATCAGGTGCTTGGATGTCCATGTACAAGTCCATTGCAGTGGTAAAGCTCTCCCACTTGTCATCTACCTTAAGTCCATTGATCACTTGTCTGACTATTTGCTCTTCCTCAATTTCTTCTCCAACACTTGCAAGTTGATCTGCAATGTCTTTGACTTTGGTGACAAAATCTGAGACACATTGTTTTGATTGCTTCCTAAGAGTTGTAAACTCAATCCATAGCTGATTCTTTCTGGCCCTTGTGCTTGATGAAAAGTATGTTGACAAGGTTTCCCAAGTCTCTTGGGAAGTCTTACAGTTCCTTACATGAGGTAGAAGGAAATCAGAAATAGAGTTTAGAAGATATGACCTTGCCAAAGCATCTTTAGCACACCATTGGTTGAGCCTCTCATGTTCATCCTTTGTAGGTAGGCCTCTGGTTTTGAATGAGGGCAACTCCTCATCTCCTGATATGTATCCATACAAGCTTCTCCCTTGTAGATAGGTCTTCATTCTCAATGACCAAGCCTGGTAATTATTTCTATCCAATTTGTCAATAAAGGAAGGGAAACCATCACCCATGATTACCTTATTTGCTCTGATACCACTGTTGGAAGTGATGGCTGGATGCACTCAGGAGATCAAGTTGGTGCTGCTAGACCTGCTTCACACCTGCCCTCTTTTCTCTTCAGATATGCTTAGGAGACTCCTTGAGCTTCCAAATGACACCAAGAAACTATATATGTGCTTTACAAAGTAATTGTGTAATGACCAAATCAAAACAGATGATTTTGAACCTTCACAAATCCAAAAACTTTCTATTCCTGTAATGATACCTGCTCAGTCTTAAGCTTAGTGTGGCCAGCACACTTACAATTGGATCAATTCCTTCTGGGAGTATTAAATTAACTTAACAAGCTACCATTAGCAAGTTAAATCACTCCAATTAACAAACTATGCACTGAGAATGATCTTTAACAAAATCAAAAACACCCCCGACTTTTTAGGAACTACTCAGAAAAATACCAGTGACTGCTTCGACAGTGATTTCTCCCAATTGACTGAATGGAATGACTTGAAACTTTGTAGTGTTGTAGAATACTTTGAGCGGGTTCCAATGAGCTTTGAATCATCCAATTTGGTTCAGTAGATCTTGAGATATGTCCAGTTGAAGTTGACAGACTTGGAGATGGTCACTCAGAGAAAACAGAGATAATGAATATGAGTATATGTATTAAATCTATCAATTGTACATTCCCATTGGCATGTAATATGATGCTCAATGGTACTCAGAGGTGTAGGCTATAGAGTAGCTCTCACACACTCAATGATTTGCTTGGAATTGCCTCGGGGAGTGAGCAACATGACCCGCGACTTTTTCATAGTCTTTTATAAGAGTTTTGAAGGAATTTGAATTTCAAATTCAAATGTAGGCTCCCTCAAATCTCTCATCTAAACATATGGAGATATTCTCTCCATTCATACCTTCCAAATTTCACGACTTTTGAAGGTGGGTGAGATTACAAGAAGTGAGTTAAGTCATATTGACTTTTACATTGGATAAAAGGTAATAACCAAATTAGGCATTGGTTCCTATGGTTCAAGGTTCATGTGAATACATCCTTCAAGGGTCCAAACTTTAGCTTTCCAAGGTTCCAATTGTCCAAGCTTTATGTTGAGTCTTCAAGGTACAAATCAAAGCCAAGTGTGAAGGCTTGTTTGCACCAACACTATCTATCTATATACTTATCTATCTATCTATCTATCTATCTATCTATCTATCTATCTATCTCTCTATCTATCTCTCTATCTATCTATCTCTCTATCTATCTATCTATCTATCTAACTATCTATCTATGTATCTATCTATCTATCTATCTATCTATCTATCTATCTATCTATCTATCTATCTATCTATCTATCTATCTATCTATCTATCTATCTATCTATCTATCTATCTATCTATCTATCTATCTATCAATCTATCTATCTATCTATCTATCTATCTATCTATCTATCTATCTATCTATCTATCTATCTATCTATCTATCAATCTATCTATCTATCTATCTATCTATCTATCTATCTATCTATCTATCTATCTATCTATCTATCTATCTATCTATCTATCTATCTATCTATCTATCTATCTATCTATCTATCTATCTATCTATCTATCTATCTATCTATCTATCTATCTATCTATCTATCTATCTATCTATCTATCTATCTATCTGATTTCCTTCTACCTCATGTAAGGAACTGTAAGACTTCCCAAGAGACTTGGGAAACCTTGTCAACATACTTTTCATCAAGCACAAGGGCCAGAAAGAATCAGCTATGGATTGAGTTTACAACTCTTAGGAAGCAATCGAAACAATGTGTCTCAGATTTTGTCACCAAAGTCAAAGACATTGCAGATCAACTTGCAAGTGTTGGAGAAGAAATTGAGGAAGAGCAAATAGTCAGACAAGTGATCAATGGACTTAAGGCAGATGACAAGTGGGAGAGCTTTACCACTGCAATGGACTTGTACATGGACATCCAAGCACCTGATCTAACAACTCTGATTGGACAACTCTTTACACATGAAGCAAAGATCACAAAGAATGGAGAGCAATTAAAAGGTAACAATCCCTCTGCCCTATATACTGATAAGAAGTCTAAAGACAAGGGTAAAAGCAAGAAGGTTGATGAAGAAGGCTCTACCTCCCAAGCAAACTATGCAGGAAGAGGTAGATCATCTAGAGGTAGGGGCAGAGGAGGTAAGTCAGGTAGGGGGAGACCCTACAATCAATCTCCATGCAATATTTGTGGCTTGTCTAACCATACTACAGATGAATGCTACAAAAACTACAAGAACCAAAGAGGAAGAGGTCACCAAAGAGGAGGATACTCTCAAGGCAGAGGCAGATTCAATCAATCTCAAGGCTACCATGGCTACAACTATAATTACAACAATAGCTACAATCACAATGGCAATTATCAAGGTGGATACAGGAACAGAAAGGATTACAACAATTATGCAGAGGATCAAGATGATTCCTTGTTGATTATGAATATGACATCTAAATCAGGTATCAATGATGATCATTTGTTCTATATTGATTCAGGTTGCTCTAACCATGTAGCTGGGAATGTTGCCTTACTCTCTGATTTGGAAGAACCCAAAGGCAAGCACCAAGTGCAGACAGGTGATGACACTAAACATTCAGTGGTTAAAGTAGGCAATGTCAAAACAAGTGATGGTAATCAGAATTTACTAAGCAGAGTGTTGTATGTTCCAACAATCACCAAGAATCTGATGAGTGTAGGTCAGATTGTTGAAAAAGGTCTACAGGTCAGGTTCACTCAACATGGTGCATATGTGGAGGATCCAAGACATGGATTCAGAAGGATAGCCAAGGGAGAGAAATCAGGTAGATTGTTTACCTTTGAACTTGAAGATACTAAGAATATTGCTTTGTACAACTACAAGGACCAAACCCTATCAGAATTGGAGATGTGGCACAAGAGATTAGGTCACATTGGAGAGAGGACCATAAAACAAATGAGCAGGGATCAATGTGTGCTTGGGATACCTAATGTATCCAAGCAACACATGATATACAAGTGTGGGGCTTGTCAATTTGGTAAGTCACACAGATTGCCCTATACCAAGAAAGGTTTTATGCATGAAGATTATTTGGAATTGGTGCATACAGATGTTTGGGGACCAAGCAAGGAGCCATCCATATCTGGATCAAGGTACTATGTGTCCTTTATTGATGACTATAGCAGGTGGACTGTCTTATACTTCATGAAACATAAAGATGAAGTATTTAATTGTTTCAAAAGGTATCTTGCATTAGTTGAGAATCAAACAGGTAGACATTTGAAGAGGCTAAGGTCAGATGGTGGTGGAGAATACTTCTCCAATGACTTTGAAGATTTCTTGCAAGAAAGAGGCATCAAGAGGGAGATTACTACAAGGTACTCACCTGAACAAAATGGGGTAGCTGAAAGGAGGAATAGACTCATTGTAGAGACAGCTAGGTCTATGCTTAATGAGAAAAAACTACCAAATTATCTTTGGGCAGAGAGTGTATCTACTGCCACATACTTAATCAACAGGTTGCCATCAAAGACACTTGATGGAATGACACCCTATGAGGCTTGGCATGGTAAGAGACCATCTCTGGATCATTGCAAAATTTTTGGGTGTGTTGCATATGTGCATATTCCCTCACAGGTAAGGGGAAAGCTAGAGCCTAAGGCTGAAAAGTGTATCTTCATTGGTTATGATTTGAATCAGAAAGGATACAGGTTCTATAACCCCTCAAACAAAGGCTTCAAGGTAAGAAGAGATGTCATTTTTGATGAAAATGATTCATGGTATGAAAATGAGTGCAGGAAAGTTAGCCTACCTTATGATATGGAAGAAGACTTTCCAAAGCTTATCAGGCAAGAACCAGCTCAGAAGGAGGACACAAGCTCAGATGATGAAGACACCATCAACATTGAAGAATCCAAGGCTTGGAAATCCAAAGGGAAAATGAAGATGAAGCAACTAGAAGACAATCCAGAATCCTCAGCTCAAGCTATGAGGAGATCTCAAAGAGAAAAAAAGAAACCAATTAGGTATGGGTATGATACTTCACTTGTAACCAAGCACTCTGTATATCTTGCAAAGGATATCTTGAATGAAGAGCCAGGTACATTTGAAGAAGCAATTACTAAACCAGAATGGAAGAAAGCAATGGATGAAGAAATGGAGGCTCTCAAGGAGAGTGATACTTGGGACTTGGTACCCAAGAAGGACTCCATGAAAGTGATAGGATCCAGATGGATCTACAAACTCAAGAGGAACTCAGATGGTACTATAAACAGGTATAAAGCTAGGTTGGTAGCCAAGGGTTTTGCACAAACCCAAGGCATTGATTATGAGGAGACATTTTCTCCTGTGGCAAAGATGCCAACTATCAGAATTATGGTGAGTGTAGCTGCATCCAAGAATTGGAACATGTACCAATTGGATGTGAAGAATGCATTCTTGAATGGATGGATATCTGAAGAGGTCTACATGTCACAACCACCTGGCTATGAGGACCCCAATAAGGTAAATCATGTTTGTAAATTGAAGAAGGCTCTGTATGGATTAAAGCAGGCACCTAGAGCATGGAATTATAGGTTGACAACCTATCTCCTAGATCAAGGATTTGTGATGAGTAAAGCAGACACTTCATTGTTTATAAAGAAGAACAATTCAGAGGTAATATACTTGTGTGTCTATGTTGATGACATCATTATTACAGGTAATGATGTGAATGGGATAAGACACATCAAAGGTCAAATGATGAAGGAATTAAAGATCAATGATCTTGGATTATTGAAGTACTTCCTCGGACTTGAATTGGTCTACACAAATTCAGGTATCTTCATTACTCAGAAGAAGTACATTCAGGACATGGTCAAGAAGTTTAACTTGCAGGAAGCTAAAGTCTCAAACATTCCTATGGAGGTCAACCATAAACTCAGTGCACATGAAGGAGAAGAACTCAAGGATATTACAAGTTACCAAAGTTTGGTAGGTAGTCTTAACTATGCTACCTTAACCAGGATTGATATATCATATGGTGTTAGTGTACTTAGCCAATTTATGCATAAACCAAGAGTACCACATTTGGAGGCAGCCAAGAAGATAGTAAAGTACCTAAAGGGAACACAAAATCATGGTTTGTACTTTCCATATTCATCAGACATTGATATCAAAGTATACTCAGATGCAGATTGGGCAGGTTGCAAGGATGACAGGAGGAGTACATCTGGTTACATATGCTTTGCAGGTGATAAACCAATTTCTTGGTCATCCAAGAAACAACCCACAGTAGCTCTATCATCTACTGAGGCAGAGTACAGAGGGCTAGCCAATGCCACTCAAGAAGCCATATGGTTGAAGCTATTATATTCAGAATTGGGCCTATACACAAGGTCACCTATCATATTTGGTGATAACACAAGTTCACTTCACCTAGCAGCTAATCCAATTTATCATGCTAGGACAAAACACATAGAGGTTCATTACCACTATGTGAGGGAGAAATTACTTAGCAAGGAAATCCAATTATCATATGTGTCTACTAATATACAATGTGCAGATTTGCTTACTAAAGCTCTAGATGGAAGCAAGCTATGCAGGTTTAAATCTATGATTGGATTACAGGATATCATTGAAGACTAAAGATGAAGACTCAAGCAAGTGTTTGGCTTGAGGGGGAGCTGTTGGTGCAAACAAGCCTTCACACTTGGCTTTGATTTGTACCTTGAAGACTCAACATAAAGCTTGGACAATTGGAACCTTGGAAAGCTAAAGTTTGGACCCTTGAAGGATGTATTCACATGAACCTTGAACCATAGGAACCAATGCCTAATTTGGTTATTACCTTTTATCCAATGTAAAAGTCAATATGACTTAACTCACTTCTTGTAATCTCACCCACCTTCAAAAGTCGTGAAATTTGGAAGGTATGAATGGAGAGAATATCTCCATATGTTTAGATGAGAGATTTGAGGGAGCCTACATTTGAATTTGAAATTCAAATTCCTTCAAAACTCTTATAAAAGACTATGAAAAAGTCGCGGGTCATGTTGCTCACTCCCCGAGGCAATTCCAAGCAAATCATTGAGTGTGTGAGAGCTACTCTATAGCCTACACCTCTGAGTACCATTGAGCATCATATTACATGCCAATGGGAATGTACAATTGATAGATTTAATACATATACTCATATTCATTATCTCTGTTTTCTCTGAGTGACCATCTCCAAGTCTGTCAACTTCAACTGGACATATCTCAAGATCTACTGAACCAAATTGGATGATTCAAAGCTCATTGGAACCAGCTCAAAGTATTCTACAACACTACAAAGTTTCAAGTCATTC
>CM035426.1:18377163-18384663 GCA_020310875.1 Ceratopteris richardii | reverse complement strand
AGATGGGTTACAGATTTTGGAGTCCATCCACAAAGCAATTTCTTGTTACCAAAGATGTTACATTTGATGAGCAAAGCACATGGTATACAGGTTCAACAAATGATTATGCAGATGTTAAAGAAATACAAAGGAAAGGGAAGACAAAAGTAAGTGTGTATGAAGAAGATATTGATGATGATGATGATTATAAAAATAAATTGCAGGACAATGTTGAAGATGGGCCAAGATTTGATCCAAAATCAAATGTGGCTGAGACTTCAAGAAGTGCAGAAGTCAGAAGATCCTTGAGAGAAAGAAAAGAGCCTATCACATATAGCTATGATACATCCTTCTTAACAATAAAAGATTATGCTTACATTGTGAAGACAGAAGAAGATCAAATCATATTCATTGGATTGCAACTCAAAGTGTACTCATATATATCAAAGGAACCCTAAGTGAAGGCTTGTATTATGGATTTACTTCTGATACAAGAATCAAAGTGTTTAGTGATGCAGGTTGGGCAGGTGATTCAGATGATAGAAGGTCTACTCATGGGTATCTCTGTTATATTGGAGATAAGTTAGTCTCTTAGTGCTCAAAGAAGCAACATACAGTTGCTTTGTCATCCACACAAGCTGAGTATAAATGAATGGTAGAGGCTGCAAAAGAAGTGATATGGTTAAAGACCTTGTTGAAAATTTTTGGAACTGATCAGAGTACTCCAATTATTTTTTGAGATAATATGAGTTCATTGTATTTGGTAGCTAACCCTATTTTTCATGCCAAGACTAAGCATATAGAGATTCAGTATCATTTCTTGAGGGAAAAGGTACTTGATAAAGAGATTGAAGTGTTGTATGCTCCAACAAAAGAACAAGTTGCAGATATGTTAACAAAAAGCTTGGATGGACCTAAGTTACAGAGATTCAAAGAGATGGTAGGAGTAAAGAAGAATGGAATAATCACAATTAGTGATTGAGGGGGAGTTGTTGGAACAAAGCAATCCCAAATTGATGATTACAAAGAGTTTAAAGCAAGTCAATAACCAGATTGAAGTAAAAGAAGTCACGTGAGAAAGTGAAGAGATTTCATAGGTGAAGTTTGTATACATATGTATATTACAGTTGGAAATTAGTGTATTATGAGTATAGATAATCTTTAGAATGATAAGGAGTAATGTAATAGATTTAGGATAATTCTAGAAACATATGTATATAAGTCAATGATGTAAAGAAATAAGAGAGAGTCATTAGAAGACAAGTGTCATAGAGATAGATGTGAAGAGAGTCATCTTTAGAAAATAGCGACGCGTATTTTGTAGATTTATCTCAGTCTGATCATGTGGATCAAAAATCCTTATTTGTACATCTAATCTAGAAGCTAACAAAGCTATGTTCAAAGTTTCATGGTCTAATTCCTTTCATGTTGTGAGTATGATCAATAGGAACATGTGTATGTAAAGTCTGCAAGTAGACTTCTTGTTGGTGCATTTTGCCCAAGCCTACATGCTTGATATGCTTGATATTATCCTCATTTGTAAGTCACATGAGTAGTCATGTGAACACCTCTTGTAAAAGAGTACATTTTATCTCTTGTAAATGGAAAAAGAAAAAAGTAAAAGGATGGCTTACCTCATCCATGATGTAAAAGCAAATTCGTGGCTCCAACTACCAAAATCACGAATTTTTGAGCTGAGGGAATCTCTCCTAACTTTGGGGATCACTTTTAGGTGGAGCCATTCGAATTCGAATTCAAAACTCCCTCCAAGAATAGCTATAAAAGGAGCAAGAAGGAAGAGGCGATAAGCAAGCCTTGTACGTGACCACTTCATGTCATTTTGTAGAGATTGAAGAGCTTACTCCATAGCTCTATCATTCTACTCCCATTGTGCAAAGATTCATTGCCAATGTGGTTGTAATCATATGTGAATCTATACATTTATTATCATCTACCTCTTTGTTTTGTTCTCTGCTATACTCACTCAGAGCAGTAACTTCAGAAGGTCATATCTCGAGTTTTACGGAACATTTTTCCGTGTTTTAAAGTGCGTTGGATAGCTCTCACTGTCTAGTTTCTACCTATAAATTTTCAAGGTCATTGGATTTATACTTTTGGAGATATCTGCATTTTACTGCTTACTGGTCTATCTCTGCAGAGCCCCGAGAATTGTGGGAATGTTCCAGAACTTGATGAAACTTGTTCTCAGTGCTCAGTCCATCATTTGAAGTGTTTTAACTTGGAATAGGAAGCTTGCTAAGTCTATTTGCTATGCCCAAAAGGAATTTTTCTAATTCCTTCCAGGTTGAGAGCACTATTCTTTTTTTCCAGCAGGTGTATGTCCAAAAATAGCAAGTTTTGGGAGCTAGTCATTTCGCAACTTGTCGGTCTTGACTTAAACTTTTGGGATACATGTTCCAAAGTACTTGGCTGATATTTTGGTGGATTTAGGAAGCTCAAAGGGTCTACTAATCAACTCTGAAGTCTCAGTTGGCTGGTGTGAAGCTGGTTGTAGCGGCACCTACTCATCTTTGGATTGCATCCACCATCTCTCTTCACAGTGGTATCAGAGCATAGTCAAGCAACATGGGAGATGGATTTCCATCAACAATTGACAAATTGGATCGAAACAACTACCCGGCATGGTCTCTAAGGATGGAGGCTTACCTTCAAGGAAGGAATCTATATGGATTCATATCCGGAGATGAAGCAATGCCAACCATGAGGAACAAAGGGCAACCATCACATGAAGAAGTGGAAGGACTTTCGAATTGGTGTTCGAAGGATGCACTTGCAAGGTCCTATATTCTAAACTCAATCTCTGATTTTCTTTTACCTCATGTCAAGGGATGCAAGACATCAAGAGAAACCTGGAATGCACTTGCTTCTTTCTTCTCTTCCAACACTCGAGCAAGGAAGAACCAATTGTGGATGGAGTTCACAACAATGAAGAAAAGCCCGAAGCAAAATGTGACTGATTATGTCACAAAGATGAAGGAGATTTCCGACCAACTTGGAAGCATTGGAGAGGTAATTGAAGAGGAGCAAATCATAAGACAAATCATGAATGGAATCAAAGCAGACGACAAGTGGGAGTCATTCACAACAACCATGGATTTATACATGGATATGCATGTACCCGACCTCAACACACTCATGGGCCAACTCTTCACTCATGAAGCAAAGATTAGCAAAGGTGGTGAGTCCTCAAGAGGTAATCAAACTTCTGCCTTATATTCTGATAAAGCTAAGGTCAAGGACAAGTCAAAGAATAGGAAGAATGAAGATGAAGGAAGCTCTTTCCAAGCAAACTTTGCAGGTAGAGGAAGAGCTAGAGGAAGAGGCAGAGGTGGAAAGCAAGGCAGGGGGAGATTCCAATCATCTCAACCTTGCAACATATGTGGCTTATCTAACCATACTACTGAAGAATGTTTCAGGAATCCAAGGAACTCAAGAGGAAGAGGATTCAATAGAGGTGGCTATGGATCAAATAGAGGCAGGTACAATGGAGGCTACAACAACAATTACTACAACAACAATTACAACAACAACAACAACTATCAAAGTGGCCATAGAGGAAGAAGAGATTACAATAACTATGCAGAGGACCAAAGTCAAGAAGATTCATTATTGATTATGAATCTATCAACGAAGAAGGGTAAGGATGCTGATCACATATTTTACATTGATTCGGGATGCTCGAACCATGTAGCAGGAAATGTGGCTTTACTTTCTGATTTGGAAGATCCTCATAACAAGCATGAAGTGCAGACAGGAGATGACACAAAGCACTCAGTGGAGAAGATAGGTAATGTGAAGACATCAGATGGGAATATGAACCTCTTAAGCAAAGTCTTGTATGTCCCTACAATTACCAAAAATTTAATAAGTGTTGGACAGATTGTTGAAAAAGGATTGCAGGTTAGATTCAATCGATTTGGAGCATATGTTGAAGACCCAAGGCAAGGCTTTCGAAGGATTGCCAAAGGAGAAAAGACAGGAAGGCTTTTCACTTTTGAAGTGGAAGATACAAAGAACATAGCTTTGTTTAGCTATGGATCTCAAACTCTAACAGAGTTGGAGATATGGCACAAAAGGCTTGCTCACATTGGTGAGAGGACACTCAAACAGATTTGCAGGGACCAAAGTGTACTTGGTTTGCCTAATATCACAAGGCAACACATGATTTATAAGTGTGAAGCTTGTCAACTCGGCAAGGCTCATAGACAACCTTTCAATAAGAAAGGATATATGTATCAAAATCCTTTGGATCTAGTGCACACGGATGTGTGGGGTCCAAGTAAGGAGCCATCTATATCAGGCTCAAGATATTATGTGTCTTTCATAGATGATTGTAGCAGGTGGACCATTCTGTTTTTCATGAAGCACAAGGATGAAGTGTTTAATTGCTTTAAGAAGTATATTGCTCTTGTTGAAAACCAAACAGGTAGGACTTTGAAACGACTCAGATCAGATGGTGGAGGAGAATACTTCTCTTCTGAATTTGATGCCTTCTTGCATGAAAGAGGCATTAAAAGGGAAGTCACTACAAGGTATACACCCGAACTCAATGGTGTAGCAGAGAGGAGGAACAGAGCTATTGTCGAAGCTGCAAGGTCCATGCTCAATGAAAAGGGATTGCCGAGCTACCTATGGGCAGAGGCTGTGTCTACAGCCACATATCTCATAAATAGACTTCCATCTAAGTCACTAGATGGAACCACTCCATATGAAGTGTGGAATGGAAGAAGACCTAGTCTAGAGCATTGTAAAATCTTTGGATGCTTAGCCTATGCTCACATTCCTTCTCAAGTAAGAGGGAAATTGGATCCCAAGGCAGAGAAGTGTGTATTCATTGGTTATGATCAAAACCAAAAAGGATATAGATTGTACAATCCAACCAATAAAGGATTTTCTGTGAGTAGAGATGTAATTTTTGATGAAAACAAATCATGGTTTGATGATGACAGGAAAGTGAAGCTGCCATATGACTTGGATGAAGATTTTCCATCACTTCAACCAAAGGAGCCAAAGCAGATTGAAGAAAGTGATTCGGAGATTGACCTAGAAGACTTGGAAAGACTAAAGCTATGGAAGAACAAAGGTAAAGCAAAGATGCAGGATGCTACATATGGACCCGAGAGCTCACATCAACCACTTAGAAGGTCTTCGAGGGAGAAGAAGAAACCAGAGAGGTTTGGCTATGATACTTCTTTGGTCACCAAGCACTCAATCTACATTGCAAAGGATTCAACCAATGAAGAACCTACCACATTCGAAGAAGCACAAAGCAAGAAAGCTTGGAGAGATGCAATGGATGAAGAAATGGAAGCCTTGAAGGAGAATGACACTTGGGAGCTTGTACCTAACAAGCCATCTATGAAGATAATCGGATCTCGATGGATATACAAAATCAAGAAGAATCCAGATGGAAGTATAAATAGACACAAAGCAAGGTTAGTTGCTAAAGGGTTTGCTCAAACCCATGGTATTGATTATGAGGAGACTTTCTCTCCTGTTGCAAAAATGCCTACAATTAGGGTTCTCATTAGTCTTGCTGCATCTAGAAATTGGAATCTTTATCAACTTGATGTAAAGAATGCTTTCTTGAATGGATGGATTTCTGAGGAAGTGTATATGGCACAACCTCCTGGATATGAGGATGCACATCATCCTAACTATGTATGCAAACTAAAGAAAGCTTTGTATGGATTGAAGCAAGCTCCAAGAGCTTGGAATTTCAGATTGGTTACTTATTTGCAGGACCAAGGATTCAAAGCTAGCAAGGCGGATACCTCTTTGTTCATAAAGAGGAATGGATCTGAAGTGATCTATTTATGTGTGTATGTTGATGATATTATTATCACAGGCAATGATCTTGAAGGAATCAAACAGGTAAAGAGTCAAATGAAGGAGGAGTTCAAAATAAGTGACCTCGGACCACTCACTTATTTTCTTGGATTGGAGTTGATCTACACAGATTCAGGTATATACATCACACAAAGGAAGTATGTCCATGACATGCTCGTCAAGTTCAAGATGGAAAATACCAAGTGTGCAGGTACACCTATGGAGCAAAATCATAAGCTTAGTGCTTATGAAGGAGAGCCAATTGAAGACATCACAAGCTATCAAAGCTTGGTTGGAAGTTTGAACTATGCAACACTCACAAGGGTGGATATATGCTATAGTGTTAGCATATTGAGTCAGTTTATGCATAAGCCGAGAAGACCACATATGGAAGCGGCCAAGCGAGTCCTCAAGTATCTAAAGGGAACCATGAATGAAGGTTTGTTTTATTCATTTACTTCAGATATTGAGCTAAAGGTCTACTCAGATGCAGATTGGGCCGGATCTAAAGATGATAGAAGAAGCACATCAGGGTATATATCATTTGCAGGTTCAAAAATCATTTCTTGGTCATCGAAGAAGCAACCAACCGTGGCATTATCTTCTACTGAAGCTGAATATAGAGGTTTGGCTAATGCAACTCAAGAAATCATGTGGTTAAAATCTTTGTACACAGATCTTGGACTTCATTCTTCAACACCTCACATTTTTGGTGACAACACAAGCTCACTACATCTAGCAGCTAATCCGGTATACCATGCTAGAACCAAGCATATTGAAGTCCACTACCATTATGTAAGGGAGAAGCTAATGAGCAAGGATATTCAACTATCCTACGTCTCTACAGATATGCAATGTGCAGACATGTTGACGAAAGCTCTTGATGGTACGAAATTAAGTAGATTCAAGTTGATGATTGGTTTGCAGGAAATCAAGGACAATTGAAGACTTATTTGGAGGCCAAGCATGTTAGGCTTGAGGGGGAGCTGTTGGTGCATTTTGCCCAAGCCTACATGCTTGATATGCTTGATATTATCCTCATTTGTAAGTCACATGAGTAGTCATGTGAACACCTCTTGTAAAAGAGTACATTTTATCTCTTGTAAATGGAAAAAGAAAAAAGTAAAAGGATGGCTTACCTCATCCATGATGTAAAAGCAAATTCGTGGCTCCAACTACCAAAATCACGAATTTTTGAGCTGAGGGAATCTCTCCTAACTTTGGGGATCACTTTTAGGTGGAGCCATTCGAATTCGAATTCAAAACTCCCTCCAAGAATAGCTATAAAAGGAGCAAGAAGGAAGAGGCGATAAGCAAGCCTTGTACGTGACCACTTCATGTCATTTTGTAGAGATTGAAGAGCTTACTCCATAGCTCTATCATTCTACTCCCATTGTGCAAAGATTCATTGCCAATGTGGTTGTAATCATATGTGAATCTATACATTTATTATCATCTACCTCTCTGTTTTGTTCTCTGCTATACTCACTCAGAGCAGTAACTTCAGAAGGTCATATCTCGAGTTTTACTGAACAGTTTTCAGTGTTTTAAAGTGCTTTGGATAGCTCTCACTGTCTAGTTTCTACCTATAAATGTTCAAGGTAATTGGATTTATACTTTTGGAGATATCTGCATTTTACTGCTTACTGGTCTATCTCTGCAGAGCCCCGA
>CM035426.1:18322163-18372163 GCA_020310875.1 Ceratopteris richardii | reverse complement strand
AAGTTTGAAGAATTCAATACACAGGTGAAGAAAGGATGAAAGAATCTCTTCAAATAGAGAAGTTGGATAGAGAGAACTATCCAGCATGGTCAATGAGGATGGAAGCTCACCTTATGAGCAAAGATTTGATAGGATACATCACAGGTGAAGAAGAAAAGCCTCATTTCAGAGATCCTAGTGTTCCAACTAGGGAGGAATTATCAGATTTGAAGACTTGGATGAAGAAAGATGCTCAAGCCAAGAGCATTATTTACATGGTAGTTAATGATTACTTGCTACCTCACATTAGAGGTCTTGAAAGTGCAAGTGATATATGGAATTCTTTGGAGGAGCATTTCTAAACACCACAAAGTCAAGGAAGGCATCCTTGTGGGCAGAATTTACTACATTCAAGAAGAAGGCCTCTCAATCCATCTTAGATTATGTAACAAGGATGAAGGACATTGCAGATGCATTAGGAGCAGTTGATGAAGACATTGAGGAGGATAAATTGGTAAGGCAAATCCTTACAGGTTTGAGAGGTGATGACAAATGGAAGCCATTCATTTTGTCTACTGAATTATCACTTGATCATTTCACTCATTATCTAAATCAGTTGCTAGGACATATGCTAACCTTTGAGCAGGATGTCAAAGGTGAAAGTGATAAGAGTGCATGTCAAGCAATTTATTCAAAGGATAAGAAGAAGAATACCAAAGGGAAGCAACAAGCAAATGAAGATGAAGGTACAACTAGCCAAGCTAACTTCCTAAGAGGAAGAGGAGGTGGCAAAGGTAGAGGAAGAGGCAGGAGTAATAAAGATGGAGTCAAAGCTTGCTGGATTTGTGGTAAGAAAAATCACTTGGCTAATGATTTTTGGCATAATACTCATAATAATGGTGGATATAATCAGAATTTTAATTCAAGAGGAAGAGGTGGCAGGAATCAAAGAGGTAATTTCAGAAGTAGAGGTTACTTTGGAAGAAATGTAGGTAGAGGATTCCAAAGTCAACAATACAACAATACCTACTACAATTATGCTTCAGATCAGAAGGAGGATTCAACATGGATAATGAATGCAACTTGTGAAAGGCAAAGTCAAGACCAAAGAGTCTTCTACATTGACTTAGGGTGTAGCAATCACTTGAGTGGTAACATAGCTTTGATGACTGATTTGGAAAATAAGATAACTAATCATGTAGTTCAAACAGGTGACAATACAAAGCACAATGTGAAGTCAATTGGATCAGTGAAGGCCAAGGATGGTAGTACTCTCTTGAGTAAGGTTTTGTATGTTCCTACAATTCCTAAGAATCTGATGAGTGTAGGACAAATTGTTGAAAAAGGTTATGAGGTTAGGTTCACTAATGAAGGAGTGTTTGTGGAAGACCCTAGCAATGGGTATAAACAAATTGTTTCAGGAAAGAAAGAAGGAAGATTGTTCACATTGAAGATCCAAGGTAATGTTGGTCATGCCTTGTTCACTTATGGAGGACATAAGATCTCTGAGTTAGATCTTTGGCACAAGAGGCTTGGATGTTTTAATGGAAGAGGTATCAAAGATATGGTTAACAATGGTTCAGTGCTTGGGTTGCCTAATGTTGCAGGTCAACATATGACATACAGATGTGAAGCATGTCAATTAGGTAAGGCTCATAAGCAATCTTATTCCAAGCATGGTTTTATGTATTTAGAGAAGCTTGAATTGGTACACACAGATGTGTGGGGACCATCAAAGGATTTTAGTATCAATGGCTCAAGGTACTATGTGATTTATGTTGATGATGCTACCAGATGGATCACTATCTATGTGATCAAAGATAAGTCAGAGGTATTCAATACATTCAAACATTATCATGTGTATGCAGAGAGAATTGCAGGTCATAAGTTGAAGAGACTAAGACCAGATGGAGGGGGAGAGTATTTCTCTAATGAATTGAGTGATTACTTGCGGAATGCAGGTATAAAGAGAGAGGTTACTTGCAGGTACTCTCCTCAACAAATTGGTGTAGCAGAAAGGAGGAATAGAACTCTTGTTGAGTTTGCAAGATCCATGATGAAGGAGAAAAATTGCCCAAATTATTTGTGGGTTGAGGCTGTAAATACAGCTACTTATTTGGTCAATAGATTACCATGTAAAGCATTGCAGGGTATGACACCATATGAGGCATGGTGGGCTAAGAGACCTACTTTAGATCATTGCAAAGTATTTGGATGTTTGGCATATGCATATGTGCCATCACAACTGAGGCATAAATTGGAGCCTAAAGCTGAAAAATATGTGTCCATTGGATATGATGATAAGCAGATGGGATATAGGTTGTGGAGTCCATCGACAAAACAATTCCTAGTGTCTAAGGATGTTACATTTGATGAGCAAGGTACTTGGTATGCAGGTACAATAAATATTTATGCAGGTGATGAGGAAATTGTGGATCGAAAGAAAGGTAAATCAAAGGTTTAGATATTTGATGAAGAGAAGAACAATGAAGTACAGGTTGAAGTTGAAGAAGTGCCAAGGTTTGATCCAGAGTGTGATGAGCCAGAAACCTCAAGGAGTGGAGAACTCAGAAGGTCATCAAGACACCAATGGCAACCTACATGGTATAGCTATGACACTTCTTTTTTGGCTACCAAAGATTATGCTTATATGATAAAGGCAGATGAAGACCCTTCTACATATGAAGAGGCAAAAGGTAAGGAAAATTGGGAGAAAGCTATGCAGGAAGAATATGATGCATTGATGGAGAATGAGACTTGGGATTTGGTTCCTAAACCAAATAGTCAGAAGATCATTGGGTGCAAATGGGTCTACAAGACAAAGAGGTATGCAGATGGAAGTGTGTCTAGGTATAAAGGTAGACTTGTTGTGAAAGGTTTTGCTCAGACATATGGTGTAGACTGTGATGAGACCTATAGTCTTGTGGCAAAGATGACAACCATCAGGACACTCATAGCTATTGCTGCATGTAAAGGTTGGAAATTATGTCAATTAGATGTGAAGAATGCTTTTTCAAATGGGTATATTTTAGATGATGTTTTCATGGAGCAACCACAAGGATTCAGAGATGAAAAGTATCCAGAGTATGTATGTAAGCTCAAGAGAGCTTTGTATGGTTTGAAGCAAGCCCCAAGGGCATGGAATTATAGACTTGTGAAGTTCTTGAAAGAACTAGGATTCCAAGTATCAAAGGAAGATAGTAGCTTGCTTGTTAAAGCAAGTGATAATGGGTTCATTTACATGTGCATATATGTTGATGATATAATTCTTACAGGTACAGATGAGAAAGGCATTCAAAGCTTAAAGAAGCAAATGGAGAAAGAGTTCAAGATTAGTGACTTGGGAGACTTGTCATATTTCTTGGGCATGGAGATCTCATACACTCAACATGGAGTGTATATAACTCAAGAAAGGTATTTGAAGAACTTGTTGATCAAGTTTAAAATCAATGATTGCAGGGTAGCACCTACTCAATGGAGGTGAATCACAAATTGAGCAGATATGGTGGAGAAGAGTTCAAGGATATGAAGCTATATCAAAGTTTGGTTGGTAGTCAGATTTATGCTACTTTAAGTAGACCTGATTTTTCATATGCAGTGGGAGTATTATCTCAATTCATGCACTGCCCTAGGAAAGAACATTGGTTTGCAGGACAAAGAGTGTTGAGGTACATTAAGGGTACACTCAAAGAAGGTTTGTATTATGGTTTTACATGAGATACAAATATCAAGATATATAGTGATGCAGACTGGGCACGTAATCCAGATGATAGGAGATCAACATATGGATACTTGTGTTATGTGGGAGATAAGTTAATTTCATGGTGTTCAAAGAAGCAACACATAGTTGCTTTGTCATCTACAGAAGCAGAGTATAAAGGTATGGTGGAAGCTGCAAAGGAAGTGATATGGCTTAAGACTCTGATGAAGAGTTTTGATATCATTCAGAGCACACCCACTATTCATGGAGATAACATGAGTACATTGTATCTAGCTGCTAATCCTGTTTTTCATGCCAGGACCAAACATATTGAAATTCAGTATCACTTTCTAAGAGAGAAAGTGATGGATAAAGAGATTGAAGTCATACATACTTCAACAAAAGATCAGATAGCTGATATGCTAACCAAGAGCTTGGATGGACCAAAGTTACAAAGATTCAAAGACATGGGAGGCATAAAGAAGATAGAGAAAACCTTAATTGATGATTGAGGGGGAGCTGTTGTTGGTGCATTTTACCCAAGCCTACATGCTTGCTATATTTGGTATTATCCTCATTTGTAAGTCACATGAGTAGTCATGTGAACACCTCTTGTAAAAGAGTACATTTTATCTCTTGTAAATGGAAAAAGAAAAACGGAAAAGGATGGCTTACCTCATCCATGATGTAAAAGCAAATTCATGGCTCCAACTATCAAAATCACGAATTTTTGAGCTGAGGGAATCTCTCCTAACTTTGGGGATCACTTTTAGGTGGAGCCATTCGAATTCGAATTCAAAACTCCCTCCAAGAATAGCTATAAAAGGAACAAGAAGGAAGAGGCAATTAGCAAGCCTTGTACGTGACCACTTCATGTCATTTTCTAGAGATTGAAGAGCTTACTCCATAGCTCTATCATTCTACTCCCATAGTGCAAAGATTCATTGCCAATGTGGTTGTAATCATATGTGAATCTATACATTTATCATCATCTACTTCTCTGTTTTGTTCTCTGCTATACTCACTCAGAGCAGTAACTTTAGAAGGTCATATCTCGAGTTCTACTGAACATTTTTCAGTGATTTAACTTGCGTTGGATAGCTTGTACTGTCTACTTTGTGCATATACATTTTCAAGGTCAGTGGATTAATACTCTTGGAGATATCTGCATTTTACGGCTTACTGGTCTATCTCTGCAGAGCCCCGAGAATTGTGGGGAGGTTCCAGAAATTGTTGAAACTTGTACTCGCAGTGCTCAGTCCATCATTTGAAGTGTTTTAACTTGGATTGGGAAGCTTGCTAAGTCTATTTGATATGCCCAAAAGGAATGTTTCTAATTCCTACCAGGTTGAGAGCACTGTTCATTTTTTCCAACAGGTGTATGTCCAAAAATAGCAAGTTTTGGGAGCTAGTCATTTCGCAACTAGTCTGTCTTGACTTAAACTTTTGGGATACATGTTCCAAAGTACTTGGCTGATATTTTGGTGGATTTAGGAAGCTCAAAGGGTCTACTAATCAACTCTGAAGTCTCAGTTGGCTGGTGTGAAGCTGGTTGTAGCAGCACCTACTCATCTTTGGATTGCATCCACCATCTCTCTTCACAGTGGTATCAGAGCATAGTCAAGCAACATGGCAGATGGATTTCCATCAACAATTGACAAATTGGATCGAAGTAACTACCCGGCATGGTCTCTGAGGATGGAGGCTTACCTTCAAGGGAGGAATCTATATGGATTCATATCCGGAGATGAAGCAATGCCAACCATGAGGAACAAAGGGCAACCATCACATGAAGAAGTGGAAGGACTTTTGAATTGGTGTTCGAAGGATGCACTCACAAGGTCCTATATTCTAAACTCAATCTCTGATTTTCTTTTACCTCATGTCAAGGGATTCAAGACATCAAGAGAAACCTGGAATGCATTTGCTTCTTTCTTCTCTTCCAACACTCGAGCAAGGAAGAACCAATTGTGGATGGAGTTCACAACAATGAAGAAAAGCCCGAAGCAAAATGTGACTGATTATGTCACAAAGATGAAGGAGATTTCCGACCAACTTGGAAGCATTTGTTAGACGGCCGCCGAACAAAGGACAATTGTACTTAGACAGAGGTTTTTAATGTAGAAAGAACCCTTCTGAAAGTACGCGGTAAAGAAAGATTCGCGTAAAGCCTTGTAACAAAAACTCTATTTAAAGCAATGAAAAGGGACGAGAGGGCATCAGAGAGAGTCCCCGTTTTTTGGGAATTACTTCTTCTACTGTGTGCAAACGAGTAGAGTATCTTGGTTCTGTCCTGTTCTGTGCGCCTTCTCTGTGCAATCATTTGACTGCGTATGTGTGATACACTGTGGTGTTACGAGTCGGTACTACGATTGTGAGATTCTCTTCGGTAACGAGTTGAGGTGTCTTGATTATGCGTAAGGTGTTAGAGTGTTGTCTATTTGCTATTTCTGCGGTGGAATAGGTAAGTGTGAAGGATGGACATGAGTTAGTATGATTCTCTGTAAGTGACTGAATTGGTAACATAGTCTGTGTTCAAGGTAACGCCGGGAATGTCTAAGTACGCGTAGAATGGTAACGCTGTTGCGATGCGCCTTACGATCAGTAGATATTACGGATTGAAAGGTAGACACACGGTAAGTCTGTGTACTGGTAAGAAGAATTGTGTGTTAAGTTACTAAGAGTGTTGGACTGCAATCTCGGACTACTGCTCAACTACTATGGCAGAAACAGCCTGAGAACTCTGAGTCCAGTACGTTGGTCTAATTGAAGTTGTTCAGGAGCAAAAACTGAGCTAAGACGAAAAAGCCACAACTACGGTTGAGTAAGCAACTGGGAAAATAGTACAGGGCCTCTGTCTAACAGACCCCTACCACTCCCAAGGACCCACTTGGCTTGAGTCAGTTTATTTTTGCGGTAAGATTGAGTACAGAGAAAGAGAGAGACTCGGAAATATCTGGTACGCAGGTGTGGAACCAGATTCTAGAGTCTCCGAAGGGTTGTTGTGTTGAATTAGTAATTAACGTCTGCGGTAGGCAATTAACAGTTACGTTAATAGTAAACGACGAGCCACCCTTTAACATTTGGCGCCGTCTGTGGGAAAGTGGCATCCGCTTGCCAGCTCTCTGGCCCAGGTGCCTGCGAGAAAGTGGCAACTGATTACCAGTCTCTACGGTAAAGTACCATTTGATTACGAGTCACTTGTGAGACAGTGGCATTAGAGTGCTAACGGTTTGTAAGGAGCAAACATCCAGCAACATTTTATTCACTGACAGTAACAACAGATCCAGATTGTTGCGAACTGCTCAGATAGTATCACTGGGCGATGATACATGCCGGTCACTCGATCGGGCGAAACATATCCTAAGAATCGTGAGACTGAAGCACGAAAATCACAAAAGATAGCCTCGGAAGAAGTAGGCATAACTAGATCTGACCAAGTGGTCAAGAAAAGTGGAAACGTTACAACTGATTCCGGTCATATTCCGGTAAAACGGTCAACGCCTTTGATACATTCTGATGCTACTTCGACCCAGCATATCGAAGATATAGCAAGTCCAGACTCTATCAAAACGCCGTTGGAACCTAGTTTAACAATATTAGATAAAGATTTAGAGTTATCCACGGTCAGAAATACGTTAGGAAAATTCGGTAAAAGTCGCAAAACAGGGCATTCTGGCCCAATTTCGGTTCATTCCGGTGAGATTCCGGTAATAGAATCACCGATCGCTGGCAAAGGTTTAGCCTTTTTTGCGGAATCATCAGCTCGACCTTCGTGTTTGGAAGAAAGATTTCGAATATTAGACATCCAGAAGGAAGGAAAGCTGTTCGAAACAGAGATCCGAAGTATCTTAAGTCGACACAGCACACCGGAAAACGCACCATCCGGCGATACAAGTCCCGATAGTTCACCCGATCAATCCCGAGATATAGAAGGAAACCCTGAACCCTTCACAATGAGCGGGCAACACCAACAACAACACCATCAACAACAACAGCTAGGACCGCCAAGGCCACCTCCAACAGGAGTAACCTACACGAAATTCGGTGGATTCCCAGGAGACGACCCAGACGCCCATGTACGAACTTTCGAGATAAGTTATGCAGTTCTTAACCATCCACCAGATCAGGCGTATAAGGCCATTGTTTTTCAATCGACACTGATCAATGAAGCGGCGAGATGGCTCACGGAATATGATATCAATCATTTCGGTACTTACGATGCAGTACGAGACGCCTTTTTACAGCGATTCAGACTGAAGAAGAATCCCGCTGAAATCTTTGAGTATCTACAGAACAACAGATAGAAGGTAAATCAGACCGTCCAGGAGTACGCTACCCTCTTTAGAACACATTTACGGAAGATACCACAGGCTCACGCTAATCTACCTGACGATGTCATCTCTCAATGGTTTATCAATGGATTAACCCCACAACTAAAGCAGATCATGATCATAAGATGTGTCGGAGCTATGACCTTGGATGCCGTCGTTGCAATGGCTCTACAGCTAGAATCGAAGGTTGGTGGATTTTCGGAAGACTTGGAATGGTTAAAAACAAACAAAATTATGGCTGAAGATATCACCAGGCAAGTATATTGCACCACATGCAAAAATTCGGGGCATACAAGTGCCAACTGTGCACTGAACCAAGTGTTTTGCGCTATCTGCAACACTACCGGACACACCACCGGAAATTGTATCTACAACGCTAGAATACAAGGGACAGCAACCGTCAATGCAGTCATCCAAGAACATGGCCAACCAGTAAATCGCTATGTGCCTCCGCAACAGAGAAACAATCAACAACAAGGATATCGGAACTATCGAGGACAGAGAAACAACACTTATAATGCCAACCGATGGCAGAATGGACCACCACCGGAAAACCCTGAGTTACCACCTCCACGATGTCATTTTTGTGGCGAATTCGGCCACATTAGAAGGTTTTGTAAAGACGCAATAGAGTATGATCAAAGAAGGAAGGAACGCCAGAATCCAATGGCCAACATGGTAACAATTACACCGATCGAGACACAGACTGCTACAGTCCAGACCCGTTCTGGTAAACAACTTCAGTCGGCAGCAGAAATCTTTGAACCAGGGATACAAGAACAACGAAGGATGTATAACAAAGCTAGTCACTAGACCACAACAGAACCACCAGTGTTCCCCGAACCTATTCCGGTGACTCAGGCTTCTTCATCAAAGGACGAAACAACACAAAAGGATGCATCAATAGGGCCATCATCATCAGCAGAAACAACAGCAGACACTTCTACGTCAGTAGAAACTGCAAGTCCAAAAGAACAAGACAATCAAGCTCAACAGGCCTGGGAAATTTTGTCCAAGGCATCCATCACGCTACCTCTAGGCCAACTTCTGGCCTTAGTGCCTGGGATCCGACAACAGTTTCAGCAACAATTCAGTCCACTACCTTCTTGCATTCCTACAACAGCCGCAGTTCAACCGGAACCTGATGCTGCAATTGACCACGCAGTGCCCTTGATCACAGTATGGTATAAGAACAAGAAGATCACGCAAGTATTGATTGATGGAGGCTCAGGCGTAAACATTGCAACCGCAGCATTATGCAAAAAGCTAGGCTGGACCGAAATTGAACCAGTGCAATTCTTTGTTCGAATGGCGGATCAATCGAGAGTCCATCCTGTAGGACTTGTGCGGAATGTACCAAGCACTCTACAAGGTACAACTTTCAAGATGACTTTTGTCATACTAGATCTACCCGAATCCACTTTGGATTACAATCTTCTTTTCGGCAGACCTTGGCTGAAGCATGCGAAGGTGATACAGGACTGGTATGCACAAGAGCTTACATTCAAGGATGCCCATCGTAAATATGTGGTGAAACTAGATGCTATGCAATCTTGCGAACCTCACGCCCGACCGTACTTTGCTGAACCAGTTCATATGTTAGATGGACTGTTAGATGATGAAGAAGAGCAATTTCTGAAGAGTAATGCCGATTTAATGTCTCTAGGAACTGTTGACCTACAATCCGTCATAGATAACTGGAACACGTCAGTATGTACAGTAGTAGCTATCACCGGAAATTCGGTCCAGGAAGATACTTCCTCAACCCATGATGACGAATTACAACCACTGTTCAAGCCAACAGATGATACAGAGAAACCTCAACAATTTTATGTTCCAGAAGACCAGCTGATCACGTACAATCTAGGAGACAGAGACCATCCACGACCAGTGAAGATGAAGCAGAACTTACCAGAAACATTTAAGGAGGATTTGATTAAACTTCTTCGCGAATTCGCAGACGTCTTTGCATGGGATTACAAGGATATGAAAGGATTAGATCCGCGCATCTATCAACACAGGGTCATGTTGAAACCAGAAGTGAAACCGCAAAGACAACCCAGCTATAGAATGAACCCCCATTATGCGTCACAAGTAAAAGCCGAACTTGATAGACTATTGAAAGTGGGCTTCATTATACCAGTAGAACACGCTGAATGGATCTCACCCATCGTGATCGTGCCAAAGAAAAACAAGCAGTTACGAATCTGTGTGGATTACCGGAAATTAAATGCAGCAACAGTACCAGATCCTTTTCCGATCCCCTTTTTGGATACCATGCTCGATAGAGTCGCAGGTCATGAAATGTATTCATTTTTAGATGGATACAGCGGGTACAACCAGGTTAGAATGGCTGAAGAAGATATACCAAAAACTGCCTTCATTACGAATTGGGGTGTTTTTGCCTGCACAGTAATGTGGTTCGGATTGAGAAATGCGCCAAGCACATTTCAAAGATGTATGCAGGAGATATTTTCTCCTTATCTCACTTCATTCATGCAAGTCTACCTCGACGACTTCTCAATCTTTGGGAAGATGATAGCCCATTTGTTTCATTTACGATGCTGTTTTCAGAAGTGTAGAGAATATAGACTCTGCCTTAATCCCAACAAATCCGTGTTTGCCGTTTCGTGTGGCAAACTACTTGGACATATTGTATCTGCTCAAGGTATTCGAGTGGACCCAGATAAGATTTCAGCGATTTTAGAAGCCCCGATACCCACAACTCCGAAGGAAGTAATGCGTTTTATGGGTCAAATACGGTGGCATGGCAGACACTTACGGTGGCTTGCTCACCTAGCAGTACCACTGAACAGACTAATCGCAAAGACTCCCAGACAGTTTGAATGGACTGAAGAAGGTCAAACTACATTTGATCGACTCAAATATCTCCTCACGCACGCTCCAATTTTACAACCACCGGACTGGGACAATCCGTTCCATGTTTTTGTCGACGCTTCAGATATTGCAATCGGCAGTATTCTGATGCAGCAAACAGATAAGTGGTTTCGCCCTGTTTATTACGCCAGTAGAAGACTTGCGCCTGCAGAAAAGAACTACTCCACCACGGAAAGAGAATGTCTAGGACTGATTTTCTCAATCAAAAAGTTCAGACATTATCTACTAGGTCGAAAATTTTCCTTTCATGTGGATCATGCTGCCCTTGTTTATCTAGTAAGACAGCAGCACTTAGGAGGACGATTGGCACGATGGGTGCTACTTTTACAAGAATTCGATTATGATGTCATTCACCGACCCGGAAATGCACATGCCTTAGCAGATTTCTTATCACGCCTAGATTCCGGTGAAGCTCCGGTAGGAATAGATGACACGACTCCTGCGATTTATAATGCTGAACCACTACCTGATGAGTCGCCCAACTTACAAACACCACCTACATACTATGATCAGATTCTAACCTTTCTCACCGAAGGACGCTTTCCAGCCGAGACTGCCAAGGCAGTTCGAAGAAAAATCGCAGTTTTTAGCCGCCGATTTCGGTTAGTTGCTGGAGAACTGTATTATACAGATCATACCGGAATCCTACTTCGCTGTATTCCACCACATGAAGTTAACTCGGTTATCACTTTGGCTCACTCAATTCCTTCCGGTGGCCATTTTGCAGCAGACTTAACCCACCGGAAAATTCTGCAAGGAGGACTCTGGTGGCCAACTATGTACAGAGATATCTCACAGTTTGTTAAACAATGCGATGCTTGCCAAAGAACTGGTCAGCCTTTACAACGGCATCTTTTTCCCCTGCAACCCATCTTGCCATTAGAACCTTTTCAGAAATGGGGTTTAGATTTTATCGGGCCAATTACACCTCCAGCAGTATCCAGTAACAATCGATACATACTGACTTGCACAGATTACACAACTCGATGGGCAGAAGCTTGGGCTTTGCGGTCTGCTACAGCAGTTACGGTAGCAAAATGTCTACTCACGGATTTCTTTCCACGATTTGGTTTACCACTGGAAATCGTTTCAGATCAAGGCACTCATTTTGTAAACAATTTAATGAAGGCTCTCACACAGTCCTTCCAAGTCACACATAAATTTAGCTCTCCCTATTATCCACGTGCCAATGGATTGGCTGAAAGTACAAACAAAGCACTATTAAACATCCTCCGGAAATTGATCATGGAAGCACCGGAAAGATGGGATCAACTACTACCTGCGGTATTATGGGCATACCGAACCACATATAAAGTAACAACAGGCTTGACACCTTTCAAGCTAGCTTATGGCTTAGAAGCAATCGCTCCCATGGAAGTAGTCATCCCAAGTTTGCGGGTAGCAATCACTCAGAAGATGCTACCGGAATCTTCACTGACAGCACGAATGGACGCACTCAGAGAACTCGATGAGCACCGATGGCTCAGTTTTTTAACTATGTGCGAAGTTCAACTAAGGCAGGCTAAGACACACGATCGATATTTGAAGACGCCAATCTTTTCGGTAGGACAGCTTGTACTCTTCTATAACGCAAAATCGGACAGAGCAGCAGGAAAATTCAAACTACGATGGTTCGGCCCTTTCAAGATCTCAGCACAAGTAGGTCCGGCAACTTTTCGGTTGACTACGTTGACCGAAATTCCACTTCCAAAAGTAATTAATGGATCGAAGTTGCGGCCGTATTATCCCACTACCAGTACGCCTTAATTATTCGGCGACGAGCCACGTTTTGTATAAATTTTTATGTTTTGCTTTTAGCCGTCTTTTGTACAAATCTTTATGATACCAGCCGCCTCTCCCTACCGGTCACTCAGTACGCACGCCAGCATGCAAACCGTATCATTCCCGCACCACACAATGATCCTCACCTCCACACCGTGTTCTCCATATTTAAACCCCTGAGTTGCGCCAAAAACCGCTATTGTGTTTTCGTGATTGTGTATTCTGTGTTTTCTGTAAGTGTGCACTGTGAACGCCATGGAAGCTCTAGCCAACTACGCTTCTTTCCGCAAAGGCATCCCTACAGACGTAGGCGAATACCTGAAATGCAGAGGGTTGGCCAACTTCGTTGAGTTGCCTTGGCACTCAGTGGAAACCCATCCCTTCTCCGCACAGATCATTCAAGCCATTGCCCAAAGCTCCGCCACCGAACGACAGTGGGCCTTCCTTTCCCTCCCACACAGAACCGTCATCACCTTCCAAGCCTTCGCCGACGCCTACCGCCTCACCCCGCAAGGTCGCGAAAATGGCCCTACCATCACTGTAGCCCGTATGACCGAACTCTTTCCCCGTTCCTCATCAAACGAATACGCCATTCTATGCCGCCCCGAACCCGAGCGATCCGCCCTCCAGTTCCTTGTAGCCATCCTTAACTTGCAGAAACGAACATATGGCATCTCTCGCCCCTTCTACTCCGCCTTAGATTTAGCTGCCCGCGAACCAGTAAATTTTGCCTCCTATTTCTTCCATAGAATCCATAAAGAATGTGTAGCTATCGTAAAACAGCTCCAAAAGGGTTCTACCCCCCGCTCTCGCCTTCCACACATCATCTCCTTCCTCTTCCCAACCATCCTCGCCGCACAACCCCCACCCGCAGGCCCCGCACTTCGACACGAAGAGTCCGCACAACCAATCGAGGACAGTGAAGAAGAAGACGAAGAGATTAATCAGCTCTTCCGTACCAAGCGAATTCGGATCAGCTCCTCGGAAAGTGAAGTCCAAGGATCCACCGGCAAAGATCAGGAGACCAAGCCAGACGACCAAGAGGAAACGTACCACGACACCACCACACACATCGAAACATCGACGGAGCAACCAGACCAGCAGGATCAAGCAGAGACGGAACTAGTATCCACAGAAAAAGAATCGGAGCAGCACCAGGATGAACAGGAATCGGCCACCAAAGCCCTGGATCAACTCATCGACGCCATCAACCAGACAGAAACACTCGCCAAGGTAAACCCCTCAGACACCGTCCTCCCTACACCACCTCCTGCCAAACCCCTACCCCCACCGGAACCACCCCTCCCACCCACCGATGAACCCGCAGCATCTTCCTCTTCCTCCCCTAACTACTCTCCACCAAACTCCCAGCAACTACTCACCGACACATCCTCTCAACCTCGTCGTCCTCCACCACCACCGCCATATAACGCATTCTCGGAACTTGCCACCATGGGGCAGTACCTCCTCCAGTTATCACACCAGCTACCCGCCCAATTTTCGGCAGCCACGCACCACCTGAAACTCGAATACCAGCACAAGGTAGACACCCTGGAAGCCGACATCGCCCCCCTCCAGGAAGAAATTGATGCCGTAAAGACCGAAAATCATCAACTCCGGGCACAGCTAGCAGAACTCGAAGCACGAGTTTCGACAGAACAGACGCTAGTACAACAACGAGATGCAGCCCTGGACCAGCTAGCTGCTAAAAACAAACTCATACACGATGCACATGAGGAAATTCGAACACTGAAGGTCGCCCTTCAAGAACAAGAAAATAGCAACGTATCTCTCGAAGACCTGATCGCAGACACGAAGCGTCAATTACAAGAAACCACCCAGACGATGCAGGAGCAACAGAAAGAAGCTGCCGAAGTTCAAGAACGATTACGGCGAGCCGAAGAATGTGCCGACGCGGTCAACAACATTCTCAAAAAACAATTAATAAAGGAAGGCCAATACCAAAAGGATATTGAAAGGACGCGCAGAGAACGAGATTCACTGCAGAAAAGTCTGGCATTCCAAAACCAACAGTTTGAACGCAACGACAACCAGATACGCAACCAGAAGGAGTGCATCAGAGAAATGCAGACCAAACTGGTGGAAATAACGACAGCCCGAGATGCGGCACTAGCCAACGACTTTTATCTCCAGGAGGCTTTTCTTCAAACCCAAGCCGAAATTTTGTTAAATCAAGCCATAGCCCTCAGTGCAGTCAGAACCGACGCCCAATTATTAGAACCTACCACCTTAGTACAAATGTTAGAAACCCTCAAAAAGAAAATTACCCGAACATTTAGGCTTGCCAAAAGTATGTACTTAGAAGGTATAGTATCCGAACCGTAGGTACTTGCAAATACGAGTCCCGAGGACCCGATAATACTAAGTCCGAAAGTTAGTATTAAAAGTCATGATTTTTTGTGCATAATACTTTCACACATGTAAAAGACGTTCCAAGCCCAGCACCAATCTCCAGAATGATGATTCTTGATTCTAGAATCTCGGTAAGCAGCCTGAAATGTCATATCAGAATGGAATACCATCATTCTAGCGACTGGCAGCTCAAGGTCTAGCACTTATAAATACGAATACCCGGGAGCGCACACTTACACCGAACCGTGTTGTGACTACAACCGATACTACATTACAGTGGCTTCGATCGAGCTGGCGAGCCACTAGGCTTGCGCTGTGTGACTTAGTGTGGAACAGGACTGAAAGACAACGCTCTTCATGGTGGCCGGAAAGGGTGATGAAGCAAGGTAGCGTCAAGGATGGTGCCGAGGCAGACGAAAGCAAGACGGGGAGCGACGAAGTGCGAATACGACTTCGGGGAAGAATTGATCATTTCCAGCGACTCGGGAGAAGTGATCATTTCTAGCAATTCGGAAGACGAAAGGCGAAACGAACAGGATAGTGACGAGGATTTGGTGGAGAATGTCAAAGCAGAGAATGTGAGTGAGGATGTCGATGATGAAGATAACGCAAGAACTTCAACAAACATCACCAGAGGACCGGACTCCTACAGTTTGCTAAGTTACCCTGGAGACAGTGGACTTGTCCCGCCACTAGAACAAGTGCGATCAGAAAGGATTGGGGAGTTAAATCCTGGCATGGACCGACAGACACTATAAACGGATATCTCAGCTAGGTGGTGATAGGATACTGTATGGTTACATGACTTCTGCAGAAGACATGGATTCAACAGCACAGAGGGTACTTTGATTCCATAGACGAAGCGCTTAAAGCACAAGATCAAGAAGGTGGGCCCAGCTAACAACGAAATCAAGAGTAGATTCTTATTATATGTATAAATCGACATGTTTTTCAGAAGGGCTTAGATGTTCAAAAAGCTATTTAAAGGAAGAGCTGCAGCTGAAGAATACGAGTATGTAAAGTATGAGTCTTTGAGGCAACTAGACCTGCTATACGAGTTTGAGGAAGTTCTGGAGAAAGAGACGACCTATCACATACATCGACACATTCGGGATTGAAAGATATTTACTGAATCACCAGCAGGATATGGACATTATGAGCGATTAGCCTGCGTCTTTCGGATGCATAGCCCCAGGCAAAAGGATATCACCTACAGTACTGCACTTGCGGGTTCGAGTCCACCGTGCGTGCCAGTGTTAGACGGCCGCCGAACAAAGGACAATTGTACTTAGACAGAGGTTTTTAATGTAGAAAGAACCCTTCTGAAAGTACGCGGTAAAGAAAGATTCGCGTAAAGCCTTGTAACAAAAACTCTATTTAAAGCAATGAAAAGGGACGAGAGGGCATCAGAGAGAGTCCCTGTTTTTTGGGAATTACTTCTTCTACTGTGTGCAAACGAGTAGAGTATCTTGGTTCTGTCCTGTTCTGTGCGCCTTCTCTATGCAATCATTTGACTGCGTATGTGTGATACACTGTGGTGTTACGAGTCGGTACTACGATTGTGAGATTCTGTTCGGTAACGAGTTGAGGTGTCTTGATTATGCGTAAGGTGTTAGAGTGTTGTCTATTTGCTATTTCTGCGGTGGAATAGGTAAGTGTGAAGGATGGACATGAGTTAGTATGATTCTCTGTAAGTGACTGAATTGGTAACATAGTCTGTGTTCAAGGTAACACCGGGAATGTCTAAGTACGCGTAGAATGGTAACGCTGTTGCGATGCGCCTTACGATCAGTAGATATTACGGATTGAAAGGTAGACACACGGTAAGTCTGTGTACTGGTAAGAAGAATTGTGTGTTAAGTTACTAAGAGTGTTGGACTGCAATCTCGGACTACTGCTCAACTACTATGGCAGAAACAGCCTGAGAACTCTGAGTCCAGTACGTTGGTCTAATTGAAGTTGTTCAGGAGCAAAAACTGAGCTAAGACGAAAAAGCCACAACTACGGTTGAGTAAGCAACTGGGAAAATAGTAGAGGGCCTCTGTCTAACAGACCCCTACCACTCCCAAGGACCCACTTGGCTTGAGTCAGTTTATTTTTGCGGTAAGATTGAGTACAGAGAAAGAGAGAGACTCGGAAATATCTGGTACGCAGGTGTGGAACCAGATTCTGGAGTCTCCGAAGGGTTGTTGTGTTGAATTAGTAATTAACGTCTACGGTAGGCAATTAACAGTTACGTTAATAGTAAACGACGAGCCACCCTTTAACACATTGGAGAGGTAATTGAAGAGGAGCAAATCATAAGACAAATCATGAATGGAATCAAAGCAGACAACAAGTGGGAGTCATTCACAACAGCCATGGATTTATACATGGATATGCATGTACCCGACCTCAACACACTCATGGGCCAACTCTTCACTCATGAAGCAAAGATTAGCAAAGGTGGTGAGTCCTCAAGAGGTAATCAAACTTCTGCCTTATATTCTGATAAAGCTAAGGTCAAGGACAAGTCAAAGAATAGGAAGAATGAAGATGAAGGAAGCTCTTTCCAAGAAAACTTTGCAGGTAGAGGAAGAGCTAGAGGAAGAGGCAGAGGTGGAAAGCAAGGCAGGGGGAGATTCCAATCGTCTCAACCTTGCAACATATGTGGCTTATCTAACCATACTACTGAAGAATGTTTCAGGAACCCGAGGAACTCAAGAGGAAGAGGATTCAATAGAGGTGGCTATGGATCAAATAGAGGTAGATACAATGGAGGCTACAACAACAACAACTACTACAACATCAATTACAACAACAACAACAACTATCAAAGTGGCCATAGAGGAAGAAGAGATTACAATAACTATGCAGAGGACCAAAGTCAAGAAGATTCATTATTGATTATGAATCTATCAGCGAAGAAGGGTAAGGATGATGATCACATATTTTACATTGATTCGGGATGCTCGAACCATGTAGCAGGAAATGTGGCTTTACTTTCTGATTTGGAAGATCCTCATAACAAGCATGAAGTGCAGACAGGAGATGACACAAAGCACTCAGTGGAGAAGATAGGTAATGTGAAGACATCAGATGGGAATATGAACCTCTTAAGCAAAGTCTTGTATGTCCCTACAATTACCAAAAATTTAATAAGTGTTGGACAGATTGTTGAAAAAGGATTGCAGGTTAGATTCAATCGATTTGGAGCATATGTTGAAGACCCAAGGCAAGGCTTTCGAAGGATCACCAAAGGAGGAAAGACTGGAAGGCTTTTCACTTTTGAAGTGGAAGATACAAAGAACATAGCTTTGTTTAGCTATGGATCTCAAACTCTAACAGAGTTGGAGATATGGCACAAAAGGCTTGCTCACATTGGTGAGAGGACACTCAAACAAATTTGCAGGGACCAAAGTGTACTTGGTTTGCCTAATATCACAAGGCAACACATGATTTATAAGCGTGAAGCTTGTCAACTCGGCAAGGCTCATACACAACTTTTCAATAAGAAAGGATATATGTATCAAAATCCTTTGGATCTAGTGCACACAGATGTCTGGGGTCCAAGTAAGGAGCCATCTATATTAGGCTCAAGATATTATGTGTCTTTCATAGATGATTGTAGCAGGTGGACCATTCTGTTTTTCATGAAGCACAAGGATGAAGTGTTCAATTGCTTTAAGAAGTATATTGCTCTTGTTGAAAATCAAACAGGTAGGACTTTGAAAAGACTCAGATCAGATGGTGGAGGAGAATACTTCTCTTCTGAATTTGATGCCTTCTTGTATGAAAGAGGCATTAAAAGGGAAGTCACTACAAGGTATACACCCGAACTCAATGGTGTAGCAGAGAGGAGGAACATAGCTATTGTCGAAGCTGCAAGGTCCATGCTCAACGAAAAGGGAGTGCCGAACTACCTATGGGCAGAGGCTGTGTCGACAGCCACATATCTCATAAATAGACTTCCATCTAAGTCACTAGATGGAACCACTCCATATGAATGTGGAATGGAAGAAGACCTAGTCTAGAGCATTGCAAAATCTTTGGATGCTTAGCCTATGCTCACATTCCTTCTCAAGTAAGAGGGAAATTGGATCCCAAGGCAGAGAAGTGCGTATTTATTGGTTATGACCAAAACCAAAAAGGATATAGATTGTACAATCCAACCAATAAAGGATTTTTTGTGAGTAGAGATGTAATTTTTGATGAAAACAAATCATGGTTTGATGATGACAGGAAAGTGAAGCTGCCATATGACTTGGATGAAGACTTTCCATCACTTCAACCAAAGGAGCCAAAGCAGATTGAAGAAAGTGATTTGGAGATTGACCTAGAAGACTTGGAAAGACTAAAGCTATGGAAGAACAAAGGTAAAGCAAAGATGCAGGATTCTACATATGGACCCGAGAGCTCACATCAACCACTTAGAAGGTCTTCAAGGGAGAAGAAGAAACCAGAGAGGTTTGGTTATGATACTTCTTTGGTCACCAAGCACTCAATCTACATTGCAAAGGATTCAACCAATGAAGAACCTACCACATTTGAAGAAGCACAAAGCAAGAAAGCTTGGAGAGATGCAATGGATGAAGAAATCGAAGCCTTGAAGGAGAATGACACTTGGGAGCTTGTACCTAACAAGCCATCTATGAAGATAATCGGATCTCGATGGATATACAAAATCAAGATGAATCTAGATGGAAGTATAAATAGACACAAAGCAAGGTTAGTTGCTAAAGGGTTTGCTCAAACCCATGGTATTGATTATGAGGAGACTTTCTCTCCTGTTGCAAAAATGCCTACAATTAGGGTTCTCATTAGTCTTGTTGCATCTAGAAATTGGAATCTTTATCAACTTGATGTAAAGAATGCTTTCTTGAATGGATGGATTTCTGAGGAAGTGTATATGGCACAACCTCCTGGATATGAGGATGCACATCATCCTAACTATGTATGCAAACTAAAGAAAGCTTTGTATGGATTGAAGCAAGCTCCAAGAGCTTGGAATTTCAGATTGGTGACTTATTTGCAGGACCAAGGATTCAAAGCTAGCAAGGCGGATACCTCTTTGTTCATAAAGAGGAATGGATCTGAAGTGATCTATTTATGTGTGTATGTTGATGATATTATTATCACAGGCAATGATCTTGAAGGAATCAAACAAGTAAAGGCTCAAATGAAGGAGGAGTTCAAAATAAGTGACCTCGGACCACTCACTTATTTTCTTGGATTGGAGTTGATCTACACAGATTCAGGTATATACATCACACAAAGGAAGTATGTCCATGACATGCTCGTCAAGTTCAAGATGGAAAATACCAAGTGTGCAGGTACACCTATGGAGCAAAATCATAAGCTTAGTGCTTATGAAGGAGAGCCAATTGAAGACATCACAAGCTTTCAAAGCTTGGTTGGAAGTTTAAACTATGCAACACTCACAAGGGTTGATATATGCTATAGTGTTAGCATATTGAGTCAGTTTATGCATAAGCCGAGAAGACCACATATGGAAGCGGCCAAGAAAGTCCTGAAGTACCTAAAGGGGACCATGAATGAAGGTTTGTATTATTCATATACTTCAGATATTGAGCTAAAGGTCTACTCAGATGCAGATTGGGCCGGATCTAAAGATGATAGAAGAAGCACATCAGGGTATATATCATTTGCAAGTTCAAAAATCATTTCTTGGTCATCAAAGAAGCAACCAACCGTGGCATTATCTTCTACCGAAGCCGAATATAGAGGTTTGGCTAATGCAACTCAAGAAATCATGTGGTTAAAGTCTTTGTACACACATCTTGGACTTCATTCTTCAACACCTCACATTTTTGGTGACAACACAAGCTCACTACATCTAGCAGCTAATCCGGTATACCATGCTAGAACCAAGCATATTGAAGTCCACTACCATTACGTAAGGGAGAAGCTAATGAGCAAGGATATTCAACTATCCTATGTCTCTACAGATATGCAATGTGCCGACATGTTGACTAAAGCTCTTGATGGTACAAAATTAAGGAGATTCAAGTTGATGATTGGCTTGCAGGAAATCAAGGACAATTGAAGACTAATTTGAAGGCCAAGCATGTTAGGCTTGAGGGGGAGCTTTTGGTGCATTTTATCCAAGCCTACATGCTTGATATATTTGGTATTATCCTCATTTGTAAGTCACATGAGTAGTCATGTGAACACCTCTTGTAAAAGAGTACATTTTATCTCTTGTAAATGGAAAAAGAAAAAAGGAAAAGGATGGCTTACCTCATCCATGATGTAAAAGCAAATTCATGGCTCCAACTATCAAAATCACGAATTTTTGAGCTGAGGGAATCTCTCCTAACTTTGGGGATCACTTTTAGGTGGAGCCATTCGAATTCGAATTCAAAACTCCCTCTAAGAATAGCTATAAAAGGAGCAAGAAGGAAGAGGCGATTAGCAAGCCTTGTACGTGACCACTTCATGTCATTTTGTAGATTGAAGAGCTTACTCCATAGCTCTATCATTCTACTCCCATTGTGCAAAGATTCATTGCCAATGTGGTTGTAATCATATGTGAATCTTTACATTTATCATCATCTACTTCTCTGTTTTGTTCTCTGCTATACTCACTCAGAGCAGTAACTTCAGAAGGTCATATCTCGAGTTCTACTAAACGTTTTTCAGTGATTTAACTTGCGTTGGATAGCTTGTACTGTCTACTTTGTGCATATACATTTTTAAGGTCAATAAATTAATACTATTGGAGATATCTGCATTTTACTGCTTACTGGTCTATCTCTGTAGAGCCCCGAGAATTGTGGGGAGGTTCCAGAAATTGTTGAAACTTGTTCTCAGTGCTCAGTCCATCATTTGAAGTGTTTTAACTTGGATTGGGAAGCTTGCTAAGTCTATTTGATATTGCCAAAAGGAATTTTTCTAATTCCTACCAGGTTGAGAGCACTGTTCATTTTTTCCAGCAGGTGTATGTCCAAAAATAGCAAGTTTTGGGAGCTAATCATTTCGCAACTAGTCTGTCTTGACTTAAACTTTTGGGATACATGTTCCAAAGTACTTGGCTGATATTTTGGTGGATTTAGGAAGCTCAAAGGGTCTACTAATCAACTTTGAAGTCTCAGTTGGCTGGTGTGAAGCTGGTTGTAGCAGCACCTACTCATCTTTGGATTGCATCCACCATCTCTCTTCACAGCTGTTGGTGTAGGGCAATCAACAATTGATGTTTTGATGAAGAGTTGAAGACAAGGACTGGAGAAAAGATCAAGATATGAAGTATGAAGGAAGTGTATATATAGAAGATGAAGATGTGTACAAATATGTACATTAATTCGGAGATAGTTTACTTATACTTTTGTATAGTCAGAAACTTGTAAATATTTACCTATATATACAAGGCAAAAATGTCGGGGCAAGTATGCGAGAGTATATAATACAAGAATCCAGTAGAATTAGAAGCAATTAGACTCTTGAGAAGCATGAAGATTAGCTCTCTCATCCAGATGTAAAAGTTCTCTAGTAATGAAGAAAACTTGCACCCGATGTTTCTGTGTATTCTCCTTCTGTGCTTGATCATTTCAAGAATCCTTTTGTAGATGTCTAATTCCATAGTTAATGAGTCTATGGTTAAAGTTTGAGAGCCTAATTATAATCAGGCTGTGAGAATTTTGAGTAGGAACATTCATATGTGAAGAAGTGTTCACTGTTTTCTGAAACAGGCGCAAAATTTGATGTTAATGTTTTGGTCAGTTCTCCTTCCACAGTGTAAATTTTTGAGCAAGCAAGTACTCAATCTTTAAGTTGGAAGGTAAGCTATCTATGGTTAAAAGCATTTGCACAAATGGATTCTAGATTGAGAGAACCAAGTGTTAGAAGTTACAGGTGTCTGAATCGACCTCTTAGAAGAAGAGTTTTAGACATAGGTGACTTGTTAAGTTCATTTCTCAAGATCTACTGAATCTTTTGAAGTGATTTAACTTAGAGGAGGTGTGCAAACTATAGGCGACACCTTGGGCAAAGTTTTATCAAAAACTTTAAACATTTGATAAGTCAATGCAAGAGATATGTGCATACGACATTCTCTAGAGTCTTCTTCTTCACAGTTTATCCAAAATTTTTATTGAGCCTCCAAATTAGTGAACGTTTTTAGTTACTCGATATAGAGGTGCTCTAAATTCAAGAGTAGCTTGTTCTCTTGGAGATTAATACTCTCCATCACATGAGAGAGAGAGAGTTAGAAAATGGTAGTGCACACATGAAGGGAGTAGAATCACATCGGACACACACACACACACACACACACACACAGAGAGAGAGAGAGAAAGGAGAGAGCTAAACTTCATGTAAGCATCATAACAGGACGGGCATAAGAATAGCAAATCTTGGCCAAGACATATTCTCGAATTGTTAAAGATGCAATTCTTAAAGAGATATAACTATTGGCACTACACTCATAGGCTTTTATATGAAATGCGATCTTTTTCCAAAAGCAAAAATCGTGTTTGATGGGTTGTGTAGAGGAGGTACTGGGGTGTCCACGTTTAATAAGAGTAGAAAATATGCACTTCCACTACTTCGCCTACTCAAGCGAGGTCCTCCTTAGGGAAGTATACCGTTTAACATTTCTGTGAGCAGGTAGATCACAATAATTGCACAGAAGATCAATGACAATGGCAATAGTGAAGGATGAAACCACTCCTTAGTTCACACAGATGATTACAATATAGGCAAAAGAATTGCTCTAAAGTTGATGCTCTGGGCTAACATGCCACTCCAGAACTAAACAACATCAATACAAGAGATTCATCCAATCCGTATAATGAACACAACTAGATGCAGACTGGTATTGATCAATACAAAGCATGAAGACTTGCTCTAAGGGAAAGAGCATGAAAATACCACTGACTCACACTGAATGATAAAACGAAGCCACTCTCTTCACACTATAGTGCTATTAGCCCTCCACTGGGAAGCCCACGCTCTGTATCCTCACGATAGAGTGACTTCCTACAGTAGGCTTGTAGCCACAGAGTGCAAAGAGAGAACCCCTGTAGGTATGTAGGTATATGTATACCCCAAATGAACACAAGTCCATTGCTTTTATAGGCTCCAATAGGCCAAGAGGGCCTTGCCGATTCCTCACGTCCACTGATCATGCACCAATTGGTTGCCCAAAATTGGAGGGGTAGATCAAATATGCCGCTAGTTTTGAATTTGATCCTCAAAAATAGGCAGACGTCATGAGTGGTTGGCAACAATAGACATTTCTCCACTTCCACTTTTACCACTTACACTTTTACTGTCACTTTTGCATGCAAACTGAGAGCCTCATTTTGTGCCGCTCGTGATATTTGAATGACCCTGAGAAGCACATTCTTCACAGAATTTTTGTAGTATCTTTTGACCCTTACATATTGAGTAAGAGAGATGGTGGGTGGTGAGGGAGGTTGTGGGAGGAGGTTGTGGAGGTTGTGGGGGGTGTGGGTGTGGGTGTGGGTTGAGTGGTGGGAGGAGGTTGTGGGGGGTGTGGGAGGTGTGGGTGGTTGTGGGGGGAGGTTGTGGAGGTTGCAGGGGTGTGGCAGGTTGTGGAGGTTGTGGGGGGTGTGGGAGGTATGGGTGGTTGTGGGGGGAAGTTGTGGGAGGAGGTTGTGGGGGTGTGGGAGGTGGTTGTGGGGGGAGGTTGTGGAGGTTTTGGGGGGAGGTTGTGGAGGGTGTGGGAGGTTGGGGGAGGAGGTTGTGGGGGGTGTGGGAGGTTGTGGGGGGAGGTTGTGGAGGTTGTGGGGGGTGGTGGAGGTGTGGGAGGTTGGGAGAGGAGGTTGTGGGGGGTGTGGGAGGTGTGGGAGGAGGTTGTGGGGGGTGTGGGGGGAGGTTGTGGGGGGTGTGGGAGGTGTGGGATGTGTGGAAGGAGGTTGTGGAGGTTGTGGAGGTTGTGGGGGGTGTCGGAGGTGTGGGGGGAGGTTGTGGGGGGTGTGGGAGGTGTGAGAGGTTGTGGGAGGATGTTGTGGAGGTTGTGGGGGGTGTGGGTGGTTGTGGGGAGAGGTTGTGGGGGTTGGGGGGGGGTGTGGGAGGTTGTGGGAGGCGGTTGGGGAGGTTGTGGGGGGTGTGGGTGGTTGTGGGGGGAGGTTGTGGAGGTTGTGGGGCATGTGGGAGCTGTGGGTGGTTGTGGGGGGAGGTTGTGGGGGGTGTGGGAGGTGTGGGAGGTTGTGGGAGGAGGTTGTGGGGGGTGTGGGGGGTGTGGGAGGTGTGGGTGGTTATGGGGGGAGGTTGTGAAGGTTGTAGAGGTGTGGGAGGTGATGGAGGTTGGGGGAGGAGGTTGCGGGGGGTGTGGGAGGTGTGGGAGCAGGTTGTGGAGGTTGTGAGGGGTGTGGGAGGTGTGGGGGGAGGTTGTGGAGGTTGTGGGGGGTGTAGCAGGTGTGTGTGGAGCTTTTAGGAGTTCCTTATTGAAGATCAATAATTGCAGTGATCTATCCCCATCACAATGAAATTTCAAAAGATTTCCCAGGCCTATCGACCAAGGTGGTTAACTCGTTGAATTTATCAGTGTAGCACGCGTGCGGCCCAGAACATCCAAGGGAATCACCGACTTGTTATTGCCTCAAAAACAATTTTTGAACTCATTAGTGTGGTGTGCTGCGAGTGGGGGAGTGAGGGAGGCATGGGGGGTGGGTTGCGGGAGGTTGTAGTTGGGGGAAAAGAGGGCGATGTGGGGAGGCTAGAGGTGGGGGAAGATGGAGGCATGGGGAGGAAAGGAGGCAGGGGGGAAGGCTGCGGGAGGATGTGGAGGAGGTGGGGGGTTGCAGAGGGGATTGTGGGGGGCTGTTGGCAACACGCTACGCGGGTGGGAATAGGGGGGGAAAAGGCATGGGGCGTGGGTAGGAATGGGCGGGTGGCAGCGGGGTGTAGGTGGGGATGGGGGGGAGGGGCAGCGGGGGGGTGGCAGTAGGGCACGGGTAGGAATGGGGGGTGGGTTACGGGAGGTTGTGGGTGGGAATAGTGGGGATGGCAGATGAGAATAGCGGGGATGGTGGGGCGGGAGAGAGAGCGAGATGAGAGAGCAAGAGAGAGAGAGAGAGAGAGAGAGAGAGAGAGAGAGAGAGAGAGAGAGAGAGAGAGAGAGAGAGAGAGAGAGAGAGAGAGAGAGAGAGAGAGAGATGCCGTGATTCATACCCTCTCATCAAGTCTTTGCATCCCCGGTGCAATTCCTCCTTTATTTTGCTTATTTACATAAGACCAAAATAAACTGCAATCACTGAATGAAATACGGTATGTAGAGTGAATGAAGTTCTTCCATCTTGACTTCATTTAGGTAATTCTTCACTCTGGAGATATTAACCAGGGGAATCCTCTTACCCTGTAAATCCTCTAGATGCACTGCTCCATGTGGTAATACCTTTATCACTCTGTATGGTCCTATCTATTTGGGTGCCAATTCGGTTAAAACTGTTGGAATTTGATGCACCAAAACCAAGGATCCTTCCTGTACTTCATTGGACCTAAGATATATTTTTTCGTGTAATCTTTTGCTTTCTTCTTGTGTTACCTGAAGTTTTTGCATTGCTCCTTCTCTGTATTCTTCTAATGCCATGAGTCTCCTAATTGGTGGTTCAATTCCAATCGTTTTGGCTCCAATTTCTTTTTTAATAATAAATCCGAATAGCACTAATGCCTCTTTTCCATATACTAAGCGAAATGGACTCACGCGAGTGGTTCCCCTCTTTGTAGTCTTGAAAGCCCAAATTGCACAGATCAATGCTTGTGGCAGAAAGCTTTGATGATCAAAAGATAATTTGCACAGCAACCCGATCAAAACCTTATTGGAGCTCTCTGCTTGGCCATTTTCCCTTGGATAGTAGGCACAAGATTTTTTATGGAAGACCATGTACCTGTCAAATATAAATTCGAACAATTGATTCACAAAATGTGTCCCCCTATCACTAGTGATTTCTAGTGGGCAACCAAATCTTGAAAAAATATGTTTATACAAAAACTTAGCTACTGTTAAAGCCGTGCAGTCCACACTAGCTTTAGCCTCTATCCATTTAGTTGCATAACGTGTGGCCATCAAAATATACTTCTTACCCCCAGGGTGACCAGTTGGACTAATTGGTCCTATGAAATCAAGAACCCATCGTTCAAATGGGAGCCATCTTGTAGATATGACTATTGGTTGGAAATTCAATGTGGTTGACGTAGGAGCACATCTCTAGAAAATGTGGCATTCTTTAGCAAACTTGATGGAATCCTTATAAATATGAGGCCACCATAGTCCTTTGTGTATGATTTTGTGAGCCAATTCTTCCCCCTTTAGATGCCCTTCACTGTGTGCAGCCTCTAGCAAAAGATTTACCTCCTCTGGATAAACACACTTTCTCAAGATACCATCCTGACAATATCTATATAAATTTCCACTTATAAGTGAGTACGCTTTGGTTTTAAGGAGCAATCTTCTATTTTCTATAGATGTCAAGTGTTTTGGGAGTTTTCCAGTACTGAGAAAATCGAGAATTCTATCATACCAATCAGTTTGGGTTGCTACTAAGAAGAGATTACTATCCACCAATTCATCATTAATACATGTTGCCTTCTCGCTCATTGCGGTCCTGGATACTTGATATGCCATGTAGTGCTCTCTTCCTGGCTTAATATGAATATCAAAGTTGAATTCTTGAAACAGGAGTAACCATCTCCAAACCCTTTCAGCCACTCTAGGCTTGTTTATCAAGTACTTCAAGGGCTGATGGTCAGATATGACTATAAAATGTACACCGAGAAGGTAATGCCGAAACTTCTGAAGAGCAAATACAATGGCCAAACCTTCCCTTTCGGTCGTATTGTAGTTCCTTTCTGCCTTGGTGAGTAGTCTGTTGGCATAAGAGATAGGTTTATCAACCTTGTGTGATGATGGTTGAGCTAGAACCGCACCAACAACATGAAGACTGGCATCTGTATGCAGATGAAACTCCAATGACCATTTAGGAACACTTAAAAGTGGAGCATTACATAACCTCAATTTTAGTTCACAAAATGCTTTCTCAGCTTCAGCACTCCATGAGAAGGGGACCTTTTTACTAGTAAGCCTTGACAAGGGATTAGCTATTTCTGAATACATTCATATGAATCTTCTATGGTATCCTGCATGGCCCAAAAAACTTTGCACTTCCTTTGAGCTTTGTGGAATAGGCATGGAAAGAATAGCTGTAACCTTTGTAGGGTCAACCGTTATTCCTTTAGCAGATACTATGTGACTAAGAAGAGTGCCCTTGTCCTTTAGATTTTCCAAATGATCATGGAAATCCTGAACTACTCCTCTTCTATCTATGCCTGAAAACACTGAAAAGTCATCCATGAACATGCGCAAAAAGGTTGTTAACCACCTGCGCAATATGAGATACATTGTTCTATTCAAGCCAAAAGCCATACCAGTATAGACATAAGTGCCCCACAGAGTAACAAAGGCTGTTTTGTCCCTATCATCAGGATGGATCACTATCTGATTGTAGCCACTAAAACCATCCAAGAAGCTATACAGTGTGATCGGCTACTTCATCAAGTACTTGCTCTCTGAAGGGTTGAGGAAGTCCATCTTGAACAGTTACCTTATTCAAGGCACGAAGATCAACACAGACTCTTATTTTTCCACTATTTTTCTTGGGTACAATAACCATAGAAGAAAGCCACCTAGAATGTTCTACTGGAACAATTATACCTACTTCTTCTATTTTTGTAATTTCCAACTTTACCGCCTTTGCATACTTTGGATTGAGTCGATACGGCCTACTTCTTGCAGGCGTGGCTCCCTCAACTAAGGGTATTTGATGTAATCCAAGCTCCTTTGGTATCCCTGTTAGATCTTTGTAGGACCATGTGAAGACATTTTTGTAAGCAAAAAGTAAAGAAGTTACCTTTTGTAGTAAAGGGGGATAATGCCATAGCCAAGAGGCCAAGTGGACTATTTGAGGGTTCTCTTCATCGCCTATATTTACTTCTTGAACCAGTGTTTCAGGACTGGTCTTGTTTGAGAAATCATCTCCACTGTATGCAGGAGTGGACTTTAACTTATATTCTGCAATATGTTCTCTGGTCCATCCTTGAGGTATATCCGAAAAGGGGAGTTCTTCTCTGCATTCAGGCTCATAAATTTCCTTTTCTGATACTTCTATAGTTGTTGCCCCTTCAAAAGTTGTATTCTCTTGCAAACTCTCATTCTCCAATTCCTTATGGCCTTCTCCTACAACTCCTTCATCTGCAACTTCTTCCTCTATTTCATTTATTTCCATCTTCTTGGGGTAAAGAGGGCATTACCTCAGTGTCCATAGTATACCTAGTAGTTTTCCCTGAGTCGAATCCTTCTTCTAAATGTAGTTGCACTTGGCTATTGGTGTTTGTTGAAATCCACAGTTTGTTTTTCCACCAATCTTGCAAAGCTTTTGCTTGCCTCAACCAAGGCCTCCCCAGGAGTAAAGGGTAAGAAGTCTCCTGTGGAAGTGCACTAACAACAAAATCCAAAACAAAGTGACAACCCTTTACTATCATCAGTACCTTTTCAATAATGCCAAGTGGCGCAACCCGATGTTGATCTACTAGTGTTACTGTGAATGGTGCCATATTGGTGGGGTTCAAATTCAGTTTCCTCTTTGTGAAAACTAGCATCAAATTAATGCCAGGGCCTCCATCTATAATCATACCTGTGAGAGCTTCATCTTTTATGAAAACAGATAACGTGAGCTTTGGTAGTCCGCCAGGGGTGCAGGGGGAAAATCAACCATGAAACCATCTATGCTAGGTGGCTCGCTCAAGTGAGCAGAGTGTATAATCTTTAATAAGTCACTCCTTATTTTTTAATCCATCTTTATGAGTTCGTATAGACTAACCTTATGATGAATACCTTTCAAGATCTGTTCAATGTTTACCATATGTGTGTCTTCTTGCACCCTTGTTGGTTGGTCCTTTAGTGAAGTAGCCATCCTTTCATAAGCTCCTTCAATATTTACGTGGCCCTTCCACCCAACCTTCTTTTCCTCTTCTTTATCCTGGAGTCCTTCTTTTTCCTCTCTACGGGTTGTTGCCGCTTGTCTGGCTCTAGTCGTCATGGGCATTGAAGAAGATGAAACAGCATAAGATTGAGTGGTCATACCTTCTACTTGTGGGGAGACTGCAATCATATGAATTGGAGCAGGGTGGCTTCTTGGGCAATCTTTGGTATAGTGATCCTTGGCCTCTGGACAATGCTAACAAGGAGGTGCATCTTCTGGAAGGGAACACCTATTTTGCATATGGCCATACTCACCACAACGATAACACATCAATGGCCTATTATATCTAGGCTTCGTTGTACGGTTCTCCTCTCTATTAGGTGCATTTGAAGTACTAGCATAATAGGAATCCAGAGCTTGAGGGTTACCTCATTGCTGTGTACCCTTCAGGTAGTAACATTCTCTAGCTTCATGGCCATCCTTTCCGCAAAATTGACAGCTTACCTTGTTAGGACAATTAGCATTGGAATGTCCATTGTTGTTACATATTGTACACAAAAGCTTCCTTCTTATATCCTGAGTGGTCCGTAAATCTTCTATCTCACGATGAAGTTGGGCTACTTCATCATCAGTGCGACACAGCGGTGGCAAGACATTCTCTTCTTGGTGATTTTGGTGCATTCTCAGTGCCTCCAGTTCCTTCCTCAGTTGCCCAATAGGGTCTTGTGCTGCAGCATAATTCGGTTGTGTATCCCCTTCAAAATGTTGCCTAGCTTCTTCAATGCGTGATGCTGCTGCAACAAAATCATTGAGGGTTACATCCACTCTAAGAGACTCACGTAGCTTCCGCTGAGATGACCTCATAGGAGATTTTTCTATCCATTTTTTAACCAAGAAATCACCTGGAGAATGTGACAGACATGCAACAAGTGATTTTGTCTTAGTGTGAAGTTCATGAAAGGATTCACCTGATCTTAGCCTTAGGTTCTCTAGTTGGCCTAGAGCTCTTTCTGAGGAGTCACTAGGTCCAAATGTCTGTGAGAATGCCATCTTCAGAGCCTCCCATGTAGCAAAATAGCCATCTCTACATATTGACTGTACCATTTATCAGCAAGGCCTTCCAATGTGGATGGGAAGAGTACCAGTGTTTCCTCTGATGTATCTGAGGAGAAGTCCAATGTTCTCCTATGCTTTTCCTTTGACAGTGGTGTTGCACCCAAATCAATAGATAAATTCAAAGAGGGTAGAGGCGAGCTAGGTTCCCTATTCGAAGATATAGCTGACTTTTTAAGGCTCCTTCATACATGAAGAGGCTCCATCTGCTCGCGTATGGGTCATGTACCTACTTGCAAATGCAATAGGGCGAAAAATGATGGAAAAAGACTATTAGCTATGCTCAGGGCCTCTCACAAAAATGCAAGTATCCCACTGGGTGTGCTAAACTGTAGAGGAGGTTCTGGGGTATCCGCTTTTAATAAGAGCAGAAAATATGCACTTCCAATACTTTGCCTACTCAAGGGAGGTCCTCCTTAGGGAAGTATACCCTTTAACATTTTTGTGAGCAGGCAGATCACAATAATTGCACAGAAGATCAATGACAATGGCAATAGTGAAGGATGAAACCACTCCTTAGTTCACACAGATGATTACAATATAGGCAAAAGAATTGCTCTAAAGTTGATGCTCTGGGCTAACATGCCACTCGAGAACTAAACAACATCAATACAAGAGATTCATCCAATCCGTATAATGAACACAACTAGATGTAGACTAGAACTGATCAATACAAAGTATGAAGACTTGCTCTAAGGGAAATAGAATGAAAATACCACTAACTCACACTAAATGATAAAACCAAGCCACTCTCTTCACACTATAGTGCTATTAGCCCTCCACTGGGAAGCCCACACTCTGTATCCTCACCACAAAGTGACTTCCTACAGTAGGCTTGTAGCCACAGAGTGCAAAGAGAGGACCCCTATACGTATGTAGGTATCTGCATATCCCAATAGGCCAAGAGGGCCTTGCCGATAACTCACGTCCATCGACCATGCGCCAATTGATTGCCCAAAATTGGAGGGGTAGATCAAATATGCCGCCAGTTTTGAATTTGATCCTCAAAAATAGGTAGACGTCATGAATGGTTGGCAGCAACAGACATTTCTCCACTTCCACTTTTACCACTTACACTTTTAGTGTCACTTTTGCATGCAGGCTGAGATCCTCATTTTGTGCCGCTCGTGATATTCAAATGACCCTGAGAAGCACATTCTTCACATAATTTTTGTAGTAGCTTTTGACCCTTACATATTGAGTAGGAGAGATGGTGGGTGGTGAGGGAGGTGTGGGTGGAGTGGTGGGAGGTTGTGGGGGTTGTGGGAGGTTGTGGGGGGAGGTTGTGGGGGTGTGGGGGGTGTGGGGGCTGTGGGCGGTTGTGGGAGGAGGTTGTGGAGGTTGTGGGGGGTGTGGGAGGTGTGGGTGTGGGTATGGGTGGAGTTGTGGGAGGAGGTTGTGGAGGTTGTGGGGGGAGGTTGTGGAGGTTGCGCGGGGTGTGGGAGGTATGGGAGGTTGTGGGAGGAGGTTTTGGAGGTTGTGGGGGGTATGGGAGTTGTGGGTGCTTGTGGGGGGAGGTTGTGGAGGTTGCGGGAGGTGTGGGAGGTGTGGACGATTGTGGGAGGAGGTTCTGGAGGTTGTGGGGGTGTGGATGGTTGTGGGGGGAGGTTGTGGAGGTTGTGGGGGGTGTGGGAGGTTGTGGGAGGAGGTTGTGGAGGTTGTGGGGGGTGTGGGAGGTGTGGGTGGTTGTGTGGGGAGGTTGTGGAGTTTGCGGGGGGTGTGGGAGGTGTGGGAGGTTGGGGGAGGAGGTTGTGGAGGTTGTGGGGGGTGTGGGAGGTGTTGGAGGAGGTTGTGGGGGGTGTGGGAGGTGTGGGGCAGGTTGTGGACATTGTGGGGGGTGTGGGAGGTGTGGGAGGAGGTTGTGGAGGTTGTGGGGGGTGTGGGATGTGTGGGGGGCGGTTGTGGCAGTTGTGGGGGGCGTGGGAGGTTGTGGGAGGAGGTTGTGGAGGTTTTGGGGGGTGTGGGAGGTGTGGGGGGTTGTGAGGGGAGGTTGTGGAGGTTGCGGGGGGTGTGGGAGGTGTGGCCGGTTGTGGGAGGTTGTGGGAGGAGGTTGTGGGGGGTGTGGGAGTTGTGGGTGGTTATGGGGGGAGGTTGTGGAGGTTGTGGGGGGAGGTTGTGGGGGGTGTGGGAGGTGTGGATGGTTGTGGGGGGAGGTTGTGGAGGTTTTGGGGGGAGGTTGTGGGGGGACGTTGTGGAGGTTGTGGGGGGTGTGAGAGGTGTGGGAGGTTGTGGGAGGAGGTTGTGGGGGTTGTGGGGGGTGTGGGAGGTGTGGGTGATTGTGGGGGGAGGTTGTGGAGGTTGCGCGGGGTGTGGGAGGTGTGGGAGGCTGGGGGAGGAGGTTGTGGGGTGTGTGGGAGGTGTGGGACGAGGTTGTAGAGGTTGTGGGGGGTGTGGGAGGTGTGGGGGGAGGTTGTGGAGGTTGTGGGGGGTGTAGGAGGTGTGTCTGGAGCTTTTAGGAATTCCTTATTGAAGATCAATAAATGTAGTGATCCATCCCCATCACAATGAAATTTCAAAAGCTTTCCCAGGCCTATCGACCAAGGTGGTTAACTTGTTGAATTTATGAGTGTAGCGTGCGTGCGGCCCAGAACATCCAAGGGCATCACCGACTTGTTATTGCCTCAAAACAAATCGTTGAACTCATCAGTGTGGTGTGCTGCGAGTGGGGGAGCGAGAGAGTCATGGGGGGTGGGTTGCAGGAGGTTGTAGTTGGGGGAAAAGAGGGAGATGTGGGGAGGCCAGAGGTGGGGGAAGATGGAGGCATGGGGAGGAAAGGAGGCAGGGGGGAAGGCTGCAGGAGGATGTGCAGGAGGTGGGGGGATGTAGAGGGGATTGTGGGCGGCTGTTGGCAGCCGGGTACGCGGGTGGGAATAAGGGGGGAAGGCGGGGGGCGTGGGTAGGAATGGGGGGGTGGGAGCGGGGTGTAGGTGGGAATGGGGGGGGGCAGTAGGGGGGTTGGCCGCAGGGCACAGGTAGGAATGGGGGGTGGGCTGCAGGAGGTTGTGGGTGGGAATAGTGAGGATGGCGGGTGGGAATAGCGGGGATGGTGGGGCTGGAGAGAGAGAGAGATGAGAGAGAGAGAGAGAGAGAGATGTCGCAACACAGGTTGCAAGTGCAAAATGCATATGTATAGGGTATGCACTCCTTGTCAAGTATTTATATTGTTTATTAAAATTATTAAAGTGAGTGAAAAGCTAGATGTAATTATATTCACGGTCCTTTTAAATGTATGTTGTCACAAAGATCTAAAAGGAGGAGGAGCATTGGTTCTAGCTAGGTAGGTAGGATGCTAGAAATTATGAGAGACATCATGGACTTTGTCAAAATTGTGAGGGGAGGACTAATTTTGAAGTACGAAGTCAAAAGCCTACCATCTTTAAAAAGAAACGAAGAATTCTAAATAAAGAGTGAATTTGTCAAGATGAAACTACTTTACTCAAAATCGTTGATTTCTAGTAAAGCTTGACCATTATAGTTACAATTATGATCGGTAATCTTCCACCAAGGAAACTGTGTTGTTATAGGAAACTGTGTTGTTATAGCATAAAGCAAAGTTCAATTTCCATAAATTTAAAAAGCCTACCTAATGTCAATGAAGTTATTACTTTGCATTAAATCAATTGTGAATAAAAATTGCACAAATAAAAAAAAGAGTTAATGTTAATTATTTAAAAAGCATCTTTTCATGGCAAAGAGGTTGTTTTCATGAATGTCTTGTTTTTTCTTTCTTCAAAAAGTACTAACGTATTTTAGCCCCGTGGATCTTTGTTGTGGATCTTCTCTCCAGCCCCGTAGATCTTTTCAATGGATCTTCTCTCAAGGCTCTCTTGATTTGAAAGCACTGATTGAAGTAAAATTTTATATGAAGTGATTGCGGATTTTTGAAGTAAAGGGAAGCAAAGTTATTGATGTGAAGACTTGAAGTAAAGCTTTGATCAAAGATTGAAGTAAAAAAAGACCGATTGCAAACAAAAAACCAAAGGGAAGCTTGTGGGCACCTTCTCGCATTCTAGCAGGAAGTCTATATTGTATCATTGATCCGCATTATAGTGGCACTCATTATATTATTGAGAGCTATTCACTGGATGACACTAGTTGTATTTACCTTGTATCATTCAGCTTAGTTTGTTTAATTGTCCTTCCTTTCCTTGTGCCGATCCTTTCTCTTTCTAGGCATGGGCCTACGATGTAGGATACGAGACATGCCACCACGGCGAGGCACCCAACGTGCAGACGTTGTTCGCCGAACGAGGAGAACGCCCCTAGCAAGGCCTGATCCAACCCTGCACTGCTTTTCCCTGCTTACCTCCTTCCCGAGACCTAAACTTGATGTGAAGGGAGGCCGTTTCCCACTCATCCTTGACTCGTCACTCACTCCTTGAGAAGAGAAAACAGGAACCTCGACATTAGATAGAGATTTCCAGGTACCAACATTTTAAGTTCTTTGTATTTTTTGCATGGTTCCATAAACTTAAACAGAAAAATTGCTTTTGATTGCCTGACTTTGATCATCCACTTTTGCATAAATTTAGATCATACAGGTGTGCACTTTTCTATTGATGCTAGAGAGAGAGAGACTCTAGGAGCACGCTTCACACGATAGAATGTGTGATGAAGTCTGGAGGCACAGAAGAAAATAGATGCAAGAGTGATGGATATATATATATATATATATATATATATATATATATATATATATATATATATATATATATATATATATATATATATATATATATGTGTGTGTGTGTGTGTGTGTGTGTATACATATATATAAACATATATGTATGTTATATATATATATATATATATGTGTGTGTGTGTGTGTGTGTGTGTAGAGAGAGAGAGAGAGTGAGTTGCTGTTGCACAGACGACATAGCAAAAAAAAAGAGATGTCAAGATATAGGGAGAGAGGGATATATATATATACATATATATATATATATATATATATATATATATATATATATATATATATATATATATATATATATATATATATATATATATAGAGAGAGAGAGAGAGAGAGAGAGAGAGAGAGAGAAGGGACTCTATAGAGATCGATGACGCATGCTCTGAGAGAGAGAGAGAGAGAGGGAGGGAGGGAGGGGGGGGGGGGGAGAGAGAGAGAGAGAGAGAGAGAGAGAGAGAGAGAGAGAGAGAGAGAGAGAGAGAGAGAGAGAATGGTGGTGCACACATGAAGGTGGTAGAATCAAATCTTGACATAAAGAAAGAGAGAGAGAGATAGAGAGAGAGAGAGGAAGAGAGGAGAGAGCTAAACTTTGTGTAAGCATCACAGAAGGAGGGGCATTCGAATAGCAAAGCTTGGTCAAGAGATATTCTCGAATTGTTAAAGATGGACTTATTAAAGAGATATAACTATTGGCACTGCACTCATAGGCTATTATATGAAACGTGATCTTTTTGAAAACAAAATAATCGTGTTTGATGGGTTGCAAGTGCAAAATGCATATTATGGGGTATGCACCACTTGGCAAATATTTAGATTGTTCGATAAAATGATTAAAGTGAGTGAAAAGTCAGATGTTATTATATTCAAAAGCCTACCATCTTTAAAAGAAATGAAGTCAAAAGCCTACCATCTTTAAAAAGAAATGAAGAATTCTGAATCAAGAGTGAATTTGTCTAGACAAAACCACTTTACTCAAATCGTTGCTCTCTAGTAGAACTTCACCATTATAGTTACAATTATGATCGGTAATCTTCCATCAAAGAAGTGTGTTGTTATAGCATAAAACAAAGTTCAATTTCCATATATTTACAAGCCTACCTAATGTCAATGAAGTTTCTATTATTAAATCAATCGTGAATAAAATTGTGCAAATTAAACAAAAAAAGAGTAAATGTTAATAATTAGAAAGCATCTTTTCATGGAAAAGAGGTTGTTTTGATGAATGTCTTGGTTTTTCTTTCTTCAAAAAGTACTAATGTATTTTATCCCAATGGATCTTTTTTTGTAGATCTTTTCTACTGCCCCATCGATCTTTTCTCTAGGTTCTCTTGATATGAAAGCACTAATTGAAGTAAAACATTACATGAAGTGATTGCGAATTTGTGAAGTAAAGGGAAGCAAAGTTATTGCTGTGAAGACTTGAAGTAAAGCTGTGATCAAAGATTGAAGTAAACAAAAGACCGATTGCGAATAGAAAACCGAAGGGAAGCGCATGGGTGGCTTCTCCCCTTCTAGGAGGAATTCTATATTGTATCATTGATCTGCACTGTAGCGGGACTCATTATATTATTGAGGGCTATTCACTCGATGACACCAGTTGTATTGACATTGTATCATTGAGCTTTTCCTTCCTTTCCTCGTGCTGACCCTTTCTCTTTCAAAGCATGGGCTATGACGTACGATACGAGACATCCCACCAGGGTGAGGCACCCAACATGCAGACGTTGTTCGCCGAATAGGGAGAACGCGCCTAGCGGGACCTGATCCGACCCTGCATGACTTTTCTGTGCTTACCTCTTGTGTGACACCTGAACCCGATGTGAAGGGAGGCCGTTTCCCAATGATCCTCGACTCCTCACCCACTCCTTGAGAAGAGAAAATAGGAACCTCGACATTAGATAGAGATTTCCAGGTACCAGCATTTTAAGTTCTTTGTACTTTTTTGCATGGTTCCATGCACTTAAAAAGAAAACTTGCTTGTGACTGCCTGACTTTGATCATCCTTTTTTGCATAAATTAGATCATACAGGTGTGCACTTTTCTATTGACGCTAGATAGAGAGGTGCTCCTAAGAGAGAGAGAGATGCTAGGAGCACGGCTCGCACGATAGAATGTGTGATGAAGTCTAGAAGCATAGAAGAAAGTAGATGCGAGAGCGATGGACATATGGAGAGAGAGAGGAGAGAGAAGGCATGTGATGTTTGCACATAGACCGGGAAATCATTGCAAAAATAGAGAGAGATAGAGAGAGAGAGAGCTAGAAAGAGAGAGAGAGGATGAGGTAGATGGTTACAGAAGTTCCCAAAGAAATGTTCGCACGGTAGAGAAGAGAGAAATAGAGGGGAGAGAGAGAGAGAGGAGGGGCCTATTGTGATTACGCAATGCAGAAATCGGCAGAGAGAGAGGGATATATATATATATATATATATATATATATATATATATATATATATATATATATAGAGAGAGAGAGAGAGAGAGAGAGAGAGAGAGAGAGAGATGGCAGTGCACACATGAAGGCGGAAGAATCAAATGCGGACATAAAGAGAGACAGAGAGAGAGAGAGAGGAGATGGCTAAACTTGGTGTAAGCATCACAGCAGGAGGGGCATTGGAATAGCAAAGCTTGGCCAAGAGATATTCTCGAACTATTAACGATGAACTTCTTAAAGAGATATAACTATTAGCACTGCACTCATAGATTATTATGTGAAATGTGATCTTTTTGAAAAAGAAATAAACGTGTTTGACGGGTTGCAAGTGCAAAATGCATATGTATGGGGTATGCACCGCTTCCCAAGTATTAAGATTGTTCAATAAAATGATTAAAGTGAGTGAAAAGCGAGATGTTATTATATTCACGTTCCTTTTAAATGTATGTTGTCACAAAGATTTAAAAGGAGGAGGAGCATTGGTTCTAGCCAGGGAAGATATGATGCTAGAAAATATGACAGACATCATGGACTTTGTCAAAATTATGGGGGGGGGGGGGGGGGGGGGGTAATTTTGAAATATGAAGTCAAAAGCCTACCATCTTTAAAAAGAAATGAAGAATTCTGAATCAAGAGCAAATTTGTCTAGACAAAACCACTTTACTCAAAATCGTTCCTCTCTAGTAAAACTTCACTATTATAGTTATAGTTATGATCGGTAATCTTCCATCAAGGAAGTGTGATGTTATAGCGTAAACCAAAGTTCAATTTCCATATATTTACAAGCCTACCTAATGTCAATGAAGTTACTACTTTGCATTAAATCAATCTTGAATAAAATTGTGCAAATTTAAAAAAAAGAGTTAATGTTAATAATTTAGAAAGCATCTTTTCATGGCAAAGAGGTTGTTTTCATGAATGTCTTGTTTTTTCTTCTTCAAAAAGTAGTAACATATTTTAGCCCGGTGGATCTTTTTTGTGGATCTTTTCTCCTGCACAATGGATCTTTTCTATGGATCTTATCTCCAGGTTCTCTTGCTTTGAAAGGATTGATAGAAGTAAAATATTATATGAAGTGATTGCGGATTTTGAAGTAAAGGGAAGCAAAGTTATTGCCGTGAAGACTTGAAGTAAAGCTTTGACCAAAGACTGAAGTAAAGTGAAGACCAACTGCAAAGAGAAAACCAAAGGGAAGCTCGTGGGTGCCTTCTCCCATTCTAGAAGGAAGTCTTTATTGTATCATTGATGTGCACTGTAGCGAGACTCTTTGTATTATTGATAGCTATTCATTGGATGACACCAGTTGTAATTACATTGTATCATTGAGCTTAGTTTATTTACTCGTCCTTCCTTTCTTCGTGTCGAGCCTTTCTCTTTGGAGGCATAGGCCTACGATGTATGATATGAGACATCCCACTAGGAGGAGGTGCCCAACGTGCAGACGCTCCTCACCAAACAGGGAGATTGACCCCTAGCGAGTCTTGATCCAACCCTGCACTGCTTTTCCTTGCTTACCTCCTTCCCGACACTTGAACCCGATGTGAAGGAAGGCCGTTTCCCAGTGATCCTTGACTCGTCACCCACTCCTTGAGAAGAGCAAACAGGAACCTCGGCATCAGATAGAGATTTCCAGGTTCTAGCATTTTACGCTCTTTGTATTTTTTGCATTGTTCCATGCACTTAAACAAAAAAATTGCTTTTGACTGTCTGACTTTGATCATGCACTTTTGCATAAATTTAGATCATACGGGTGTGCACTTTTCTATTGACACTAGATCATAAGAAGAGGAATTTAAAATGAAAGAAATGATTGAGGAATAATTTAGGAAATACGAATAGCAATTTAAGGATATGGATTGATTAGGAAAAGTAGACCCTTTGAAAGTTGAAGTGTTCGATTTTCTTGCTCATTGGAATGGCAAGAAAATAAGGCTACTTTCAAATTTTCTTCGTGACTCGAAGTTTAGGAGCAAACTTAGAGAATCCTAAGGATAAGCCTAGATGTAGTCATTAGCTTGGATTTGAAAAATCATGCATTGAAGTAGGATTGATGAAGTTTTCTTTAAAAGTTTTATCTGATTCTATCCCAAGGCATGATAAGAATCAAATAAAATCAATTGGAACTTAAATCAATTGAACTTTCAAGTTCAAAGGATAGTTGATATGTTCCAAGTTTGAAAATGTCATGGAACTTTTGAAGTTCATTGATTTCATCTAGACGAGTAGAGAACCTCAAAGAGGTGAATAAACTTTAGCATCACTTGAACTTTAGTGATCAATAGTTGGATGCTTAGTTCCATGACAACATCTCTAGTAAAGATGCAAAGTTTTCAAAAAGCATGGAAACTTTATAAGCACTTTTTTGAGGATGCTTGGTATTGTTTAAGCTAATTAAAGCTTAAAGAAGAAACCCAAGTCAAAGTAATCTTTGGAAATCTAGATATTTTCGTAGAAGATACATCAAAGTAATCTTTAAGAATTAAGATACTTCCTAAAGATAAGCCAATAAAGCAAATAGTGTTGTCAACTATTTCATTGGTTAAAAAGGAATATCTTTTGGTCAAGAAATTCTTTCGAAGATTATTTGCATAAAGCTAAAGATTCTAGGATGAATCATTGGCTTACTATTACTTGATTCGTTGGCACGAATCGAAAAGTTCTTGAAAGGAAAAAATCTCTCTAGATGTGAGACTAGAATCTTTCAAGAAAAGTTTAATAGCATGTAGTTCGCAACAATTCCCAAACCACCAGTATTCTTACCTAAGTTCAAATATTGATATAACCTAAAGTTATATCAAAGATTCTTAGCTTTGGAATATGAAAGGCTTCAGTGTATGCTTGGACTTAGGATGAGGGAAAGATCTCTAAAATCCCGCAAGTAAGTAAAGAAACTTTTAATAGTTTAGGAGATCTTAAAGATAAAGAGTAAGTCTTTATTCTAGTTGCAAGGTCAATGAGACTGATCAAGCTTGGCCATGATTGTCCAAGAACGTATAATTGGAACTACTTTGAAGTTTGTTAAGTATTGGCCATAAAATTTCTTTTCGAAATTATTCACTTAGGTTCCATTTATCCAATGGAAAATTGTGAAAAGAGTAGACTGTTCCAAGTGTGAACAAAGTGAAGGAATTCCAAGAATTTAGTCTGCAACTGTGAAGATGTTACTTAAGTCTATGGAAGGCAAAACATAATGTTTGCCTATCCTTAAAGGGATTTTGGTACAAAATCTAGAAAGCATGCGCAAATGCTTAGACTTATGGAGTAGAGAGATTCTTGTAAAGTCCTGGCCAGGATAGGTACCTAACGCATCAATAAGAAAGGAATCTAAAGATAAGAAGTCAAAAGCTCTTGTTACTACAAATAGGTCAAGAATAAACCAATTGAACCTGAATCTGTGAAAATTCAAGTACTTGGAATTCATATTGGTTTTCATTTGAAAAAACCTAGCAAAGAGGAATAGATATTGTACTAAAAGGTTTTCAAGTTTCCATGGTAAAGCACGTGATTATGATAATCATGTGAAGGAATTCCAAAACCTTGAATATCAAGTTAGAGATGATGCTTGAAACTTCAAAATTCTTGTGAAGAATTGAAACGAAAAGGTTCTCTATTAAGAGATGTTTACACTTTAGGATAAAATTCACTCACACATCAATGTGATTATAGAATACAGTGGTATGGGACACCAGATTTTATACTCGAATTGATGTAGCAAAGATGGTATGGGACATCCGACCATGAGATGATGATTGTCTTTTAGTCTTAGAAACATTTTTGAAGCTAGATTTGATCCTCAAGAAAATGCAAATTTCAAAGAAGAAGTTTAAATTCAAAGAGGATAAAAGCAATATTTTAAGATACTACAAGAACAAGGAAACATAAGATAGGAAGTAAATAACTTCCAAGATCTTCTTGAAAAACTTCTCGATAAAGTGTTTTAGAATATAGAAATATTTCATAAATTTCTGAAAAAGTTGGACTTTGATTTTGAGTTGATCTTTTCAGCCAAGGATTTGATTGACCAAGCCAAGCACCAAGTTCCTAGTGTAGTTTGGTAAATTCACTCTTTTGACTCAAAGAAATGCAGAAGAATTGCATTCCAGTAAGGAGGTAGAAAGACTAAATATGACGTGCACTTAGTCTCGAGTGAAGCATTATTTGAATAAAAAACTCATCAATAAAACCTCAGTGGGTCGACACATTGATGTTGGTAACCACACTAGTATCTTGTGGTTAGATGATATTTTAGATTTTCTCTAAATATTTTTGAGAAACCAACTTATTTCTTCTAAAGATAGAAAAAAATGCTTCAATATCCTGTTCAAACAGATCTTTGAGAAGTTAAAGTCCTGAGTCATCTAGACTTTGACTCATAGCAAGTTTACATATCTTCGAAGTTTGAATTGGTTGAATAGAGTTTTAGTTCTTTCTTTCTGCTTTCCAAATCTTTTGGATTGGACTTAGATATAGTATCTGATTCTTTTCATAAAAGTCAAGGGTTAGCTGGATAGAATCATGTAACTAAATTAAACATCCTAGGTAGATGTTCTCTACAAGAACCTTTTCAAATATCAGAAGATGATAAGTTCAAGATTGACTTATTCATTTGAGTTTGCTTCAAGATATAGCATAAATAATTACCTAGAGTCTAGTATACTCTAGAATAGAGAAGTTAGGAATTGCTCATAAGATTGACAATTCCCACGACCTTTTAGCTAAAGTCTTTGAGAAAAGTGTCCTCAGTGGGATAAAATTTTCATTTTGAATTTGAATTGCTCAATTTATAGTATGGTTGAATCAAAGAAAATGGTAAACTTTCTCCTAAAGTTTACATTAGATTTTTAAACTCATTAGGACAAAGTAGCCTTCTAGTCGAGTAAAAAACTCAAGTAACTATTGGATAAAAGTAAACCATTGAAAAAACATCCAAGTTAGATGTTTGGGACAACCAAAATTCAAGTTTGCTAAATCAAATTCAAGTGAATCAAGATTTCTCAAAGTCTTGATAGGGATAAGAAACCCACCGTTGTTATTAAGTCCATGCACTAGTCATGCCTAGAAATAGACTAGTAATATGAATCCACCCAATTCACATATTTGTGCCTAGATCACACATCGAGAAACTATGAATTGGTTAGGAATGTTTTTAGATCCACCCTTATTATTCATTCACTACTTTGTACTTTGACTAGTTTATCAAAGTGCAAAGCGAGACAGTGTTTTTGAATCATTTGGGTAGGGATGCCACCACAGAGATGAGACATGTTCTTCCAATTCTAGGACATGACCGTGTTCTTCCAGTTTTAGAACGTGAGGCTCTGGGGTTGCCTATTATAGCTCTCTTTTCGAGGATGAAAATATTTTTGAAGGGGGGAGCAATGTAATAAAGTAAGTTTATGATCCAAGGATCCAGTCAGTTTAGATAGATCTGAAATCAGACACCGTTTGGTCACCCATGTGTATGACCAAAGATCTCGAGTATAGACTTACTAGAAGTTCATTTACTCTTGTAAACAAGTGATCCACTTAGCCTAGTGGTAAAGACTCAAGGATATGAAGGAGGAGGTCTTGGGCTCAAAACCCATGAGGTACATGGGGAGGAGTGTTTTGCCCAAGGAGCTCTAGAATCTTCTAGAACCATCCACTTGAGTTAACTCTGGTTAACTAGGATGCTTGGCACACATGTAGTTACATGGTTGACACTTGGATAGTTAGTATCTACCTGCCCAAGAAGGGAGTCCCCTGGAGAGAGCTATTTGGTTGGGAGGAGAGTCATCTCTCTAGCATGTGGTGGTCGTAATCCTTGTTTTCTTGCATATGCTATCTATTGAGAGTCAAGAAAAACTTACTGAAGGAACCAAAAGTAGACATACAAAGGTTGAAAAACAAAATATTGAGTATATATGAAGAGGACAAATTGAAATAGATCATATAAGAGATCTGATACAGAAATTTGAGAAAAATCAAAGAAAGATCAGGATGTATATGATTCTTTTGATCCAAAACTTTGGACTAATCAAGATCTATTTGATCAAGAGAAAATTACAAAATGACAGTCTCAATTAAACTTTAATAAAGAGATTGAACTAGAAAAGAGTAAAGAAGAAACTCAAGAAGATATAAAATATGAAGCAAAGAAACAGTTGCTTGTTTATTATCAAGCAAATCAAGGGAAATTTAAGGACAACTTCAAAGCCTTCCAAATCTTTGAAAAAGAACAAGAGAAGTAAAAATCTAACTTTTCAAGATATATTTGCAAATAATGAAGGATGATTGAAGAAGAATCATAATGAAAATGTATGAGAATTATCAAGAGTTGTTGAGGATGATGATTGATGATGATGAATATTGATGAATGATGATGATTGATGATGATGATTATGATGATAAAGATGATTATGATGATGCTTATGATGGAGTATACTTATGATAGTGATATTGATGCTGATGAAGAATAATAAATCAAGAAAATTTAAGAAAAGCTGGATCGAATAATGATGAAGATGAACTAAATTGATCAGGTGAAACATTTCCAATTTGAAATTCCATTTCTCTTTTTGAAAGAGCATGTGCATTGCATTGTTGTGTCTGATAGAGATGTGTATAAGTTTAGGAAAATCAAGTAGGGATGGAGATAGCAAACATTTATTATGGTTTTGCATGAAGCATGAATGACTAGAAATTATATGAATAGAATCAGTTAGTAGACTACAAACTTTTGGGAGTGAAATCTTGGGAATGTGATGGCATACTTAAACTGAGTGTGTGTATATGCTGATATATTTGAACACTTAGTAAGTCGGATTCTTTGGACCCTACTTTTTATTTCTTATGATATTCTACCTCCAGATAGATCATTATTCAGAGAAAACCTTCATATTTAAGCCAAGTATATATGTGTGTGCATGTTGTTAGTGTGCTACGATGGGCTAGTAGGCAGGTGGAACCAACTTGGTTGGGTGATCAAGGCCATGAGCTAACGCTAGTTTTGTCGTAGGCCTAACCTATTTGTTGTCATGCACCTGCATGGGTCGATAGGCAGGTGGAGTCACTCTAGCCTAGTGGTCAGAGCCATAAGCTGAAGTCGATTTCATGTAGGGCTCACATTGTGTATGTCATCTATTATGTCGAGTCGGTAAATAGATGGGGTAAACTTGGCTGGGTGGACAAGTCCATGAGTCATACCCGATTTCGGCATAGGCCTACTTGTGAAGAAAAAGATAAAAAGGAAAACGTGTTGAGCGGAGATAAAGGAAAAATAAAAGAAAAGAAAAAAAGGAGAAAAATAAAATTAAAAGCTAAAAGAAAAGAAAAGAGATATGATGGAGAGTTGGACAGTAGGGGATAAATAGAAGAAACAGGGTATATTTTACAAACTAGGTCAGTAGAAACTTAGTATATGCTAGTACTTGCAATAAGTTGTTGGATCGGAACGAGTTGAACAAACAAAAGATCTACAAAGCCTACAATTTATTCATATGGTTTGCGGAAGTGGGAACATAGTAAGACATTTGTGAAACTTGCATCTTCTTTACTTTCTAAAATTTTTACTAATCTTTATAAAGTTGCATGGAGTGCATGACATCGAGTTTGAAATTTTAAAAAGAAAAACATAAAAATTAAAAAGAGTTTTCAAAAGAATCCTGATATGCTTCACTTGGATTTTGCAGGTTGGCTCATCGAGATGATGTGCAGGTTTAGTGGAGGTGAATGTCGGGATGAAATCCCTCAAGAAAGTGTACATCAAGATTTTTTTTCAAGTTCATTTTATTGATTTTCTGAGTGGGTTGTGATATTTTGGCTACATAGAGTCATAATTTGTGCATGTTTTGGTTGATTCAATTGATTATGAGATGCAAAACCATGTTGTATTTGTACATAAGAATCGTATGTTTATAAATAGCTAAATCTAAACCCTTAAAATCCAAGGTTTGACCCTTGAAAAACCTAGGTTTGATCTTTGAAACCCTAGGTTTGACCTTCTAAATTCTAGAATTTCAAGCCATAAATGTAAATAAATCCTTTTAATGACAAGCTTCACTTTAATCGTAGACAAATCCTAACTTTTCTCAAGAGAAACCCTAGGTTGGAACCTTAGATTTATTATTTACCCTAAGTCTAACCTTTGAATTTGATTTAACTTTTAACATATAGTGTGAATACAAACCTTAGTCCAAAAATAGAAAGAGAAAAGGAAAGACACAAACTTAGAAAAAGAAAAATTGGAAATAAAAGAGAAAAATCCAAGAATAGAAATAAAGATGAGATTTTCTAAAAATAGCAAAAGAAGATGCAAGAAGATTTTAGAAATAGAAAGTTTAGATAAGGAGGTTAGAAGATTCTGGAGAGGAGGCCTATAGAGGGACCTATAAATAGGTGACCAAATCTCATTTGTTTCTCCCCGTGGATCTTTTTTGTGGATCCTCTATCCAGGTATATTTCTTACCCTTTTCTTATTCATTCTATTTTTTGTTCATGTTTTACCTTTATATGTTCATGTCTTTTTGTTGAGTAAGAGATAGAAGGCTTGTAGTGCATGCACAAAGAGAGAGACAGAGAGAGGGATGTATCTCCATATCCTTGGTATACATCTAGTGTTTACAGAACATTCCATGGATGATGGCAAATCAGATTATCTAGTCTTTGTGGTTCAGCTCATAGCCTACTTAAGATGTGAAGAATTTTTGCTTATTGAGTATTGATGGATAATTTTGTCCATCCATTGCAATTACGTGCCTTTCATAAGAGACTTAAAATTTGAGGACCAAAATGTATTACAGAGCATCTTGATTCTTATTAATCTTATCCCAACTAAAGTCTCATTTCACGGGCAACAAAATCCTTGTAATCCCTTAATCGGGGCTGAAATCTGAAAGGGAGTCCGATCGACATATAAGTGATGCATAGAGAACATCGATGGTGGCACACCATTGTAGGGGGAAGGGAGACACACACACAAAGAGAGAGAGAGAGAGGGAGAGAGAGAGAGAGAGAGAGAGGTGGCATGACACTACTGCTTGAAAACTTGAAGACATAGATTCGGGAGATAGATAGATAGAGAGAGAGGTGATTATGTGCACAAATGGAGAAAGGGAGCATAACAGACTCAAAGTGGAAGGAGAGAGACAGAGAGAGAAAGAGATTGTACATTAGATAGATGGATGCGGAGATAAAGGTCCATAAGATGGAGGTGAAAAGAGAGAGAGAGAGAGGGGGAGAGAGAGAGGTAGAGAGAGAGATAGATAGATAGAGAGAGAGAGAGAGAGAAATGGTCCACCATAGCACACATGCGCAGAATTGAGAGAGGGAGAGGGAGGGACAGAGAGAGATAAAGAGAGAGAGAGAGAGAAGCTAAATCGATGCTACTGGTGAGGTATGGCAGAGAAGAAATCAGCACAAGTGGATACTTGGCAGAAACAGCCTTGCAAAATTTTTGTAGGGTTGTTTCCCTCATTTTTGTGGCTTTTTTGGCCTTTTTTATGCATATAAGTATACAAAAGACCAAAGGGACAATACAAAGACTTCAAATTAGATACAATTTTTGGAGAGAAGATAAGTTCAATTTATTAGCACATTCATATACAGGACTAGACAAATGATGAAAAAAAAAGTTTCTATTATCAAAACATTTACATCATTTCTGAGCTGCCTTCAATTTCTCTACAACTTTCTTTCTCCTTTGGAGAGATTGAGGCAATTGGTAAGTCAATATAGATCGTGATATTACATGGGGGCCTTGCATTCCAAGACCCATGGCGATACCTATTTGCCCTAATACTTTTCCTCTAAAATGAAGTCCTAATGTAGTTACAACTAAGGATTTCCTAACCAAAATGACACAATTAGTGCTTTGGGTATTTGTACATAAACACAAAATTTTGCTAAGGGCCTTCAAGCACCAAGTCATGAAGTGCCCATCCGGACTGTAGTCTTTGTGTATGATAACAAAATCATCCTTTGACAACTTTCCGATGTAGTTTGCCAAGGATGAACCACTCCCACGAGAAGTTCGATCCCCACCAGATCTTGCTGCAAACTTGTCGAGCTCAATTGCTTCCTGTTAAGAAAAAATGAGAATTCAAGCTCTTACAATGATAACTTAAATTATCCATTTATTTAATTCAATTACCACTTACATCATGAAGCTTGTCTTCTTCCTCCCCTCTTCTAGGGGCATCAAGATCAATGCTAGAGTGGGCCATGCCACTCTGCTCTGCTACGAGGGATGTAGGAATTTTTTTCTTCATTATCCTCTCCCATGCTGCACTGAACTCCTCCTTCGTTGTAGAATTGTTGTCATCTTTTAAAATATCAGCACACACCATTGCTATGGTGTCTGCCACAGAATCCCCAAGTGGGATTGACTTCTTTTCAAGTATGTCAAATGTGTTGTCAAGTGGAACATCTAACATTGTGGAGAAAATACTCACGCATTCATCTAGATGTAGACCGAATGCCTTCTCAATGTCATGAAGTAAAATAAATTCCTCTCCATCCACAACGATGCTAGAGAGATATTCAAGTTCCACCTCTGGTAATGTGGGCTCAGAGGGGTTGACATTTGAAGGGGGGGCCTCCTCCAGGCTTGATTGCACACGTAGTTTATCCTCAACACCACCAGGAAATTCTTGGTGGATTGTAATGCTTTCTTTGGCAAAATATATGGCCTCTGGTTGATGCTCATTCTTCTCCTTGACAAAACCCCCAGTGACAAGATTGGAGAGCTCAACAGGTGTAGGTTCGGGCTCCTCATTAATGATACAATATGTTGTTGCAATGTAGGAAAGGTACTTTATACCCATCCTCTTCTTTTTGTTAAGTGTTTTTACTAATGGCACAGAGTCATCTAGTAAGTGCCCTGCAGTTTGAGCGATTGCCATGAAGCGCTTAAGGTGCTTCATGAAGGCTTCATCGCCTCTGTGTATGTAGAATAGAAGGTCACATGGGACCCATTTACCCTCATAAGGTGGTATTTCTATAGAGAAACGCAAGATGTAGTACTCAAGGAACTCTATGATTTCCTTGAGCACATGAGAGTTTAGTTGAATTGTTTTGTCTAGATCAGGGACTCTAGACAATAGGTCATACAAGTGGTTTTGACCTTTGAACTCAGTTGATTCCAAGAACTCATTGAAGAGTCCACGTGGACATTTGGGTTGCAAGGTACTGGAGGATGCGGTAGCCATTGCACGTGATGCTAGGTTGTGTGCATGCTCTGCAAGTGATTCTAGCTCTTCTTGGTTGCAAAAGTGAGAAATGAGAGAATAAGTGTTGCTCTTATAGTAGTTTCAAAATTTTAAAGTGAGTGGGACCCATTTTAAAACTAAAACTGATACCTTCAAATAAAACAATCATGCACAGAACTCTCAAAAAAAAACTTTGGCTCATACAAAAGATTGAACAGAATCATTAACCAGAATAAGATACACCACATCTACACAATAGAAAAAATAAATTCTTAGATCTTTAAAATTATAATAAATTGCCATTGGAAAAATCAAAGATTTGGCAAATTGTACATCATATTGAGGTCAAAAAATTTTACATGCTACATGTCTTGCATGTTAAATACATTGTTGCAGATGAAGGATTATAAATGGAAAATAGGTTGTGTGTACACTCTAGCACTCAAATAGTCCTTGAGCTATGACAATGAAAGTTGAGTTCCATCCACACTCCATTCAGGAAGGACTTTAATTTTATCCTCCAACCTCTTACCAATCTGCAGACAAATAGAAAACTTTAAATGAACAT